>JAPDVR010000008.1:5520608-5828108 GCA_026230005.1 Gila orcuttii | reverse complement strand
TTGTATTGTTTGTAGTGACTTTAGACCATCCTGTCCATCCGTTAACACCTGTCCATTCACATCTTGTAAATCTGCTCCATGTAAATCCATGAACTTCATGTCATGTGAATTACCCAAGACTTTAGAATCCTGAACTTAAAGTAAAAGAGAGCAAAGGACTGGTATTCGTCCCTTGTTTTTATCAGTTTATATGTAAACTGAAAATTCACATTTGCATGTTTTCGTTTTTATAAACTCTACTATGTCTTCCATTGTAATGGAAAAATTAGATTTTCATTGGTCTTCAGCAAATATTACAACCCTTATAGTGATGTTTGAACAAGAGATATGTTTGTATCTGTGAACGTGCAAAAGTGGGACACCCTAGGAACAGCTGGGCAAGGACCTTTGGTCCTAGAGGTCAGGATACAGCTAAATTCGATGGACGAAGAGAAGCATATGCAACAGTGTATTCCTTATTTGGCAATATGCTCAGAAAAAGAAACCTACTGCATAAGACCTTGAAAACAGTATAAAGGCGGCCCATCCCTTCCTGGTTTCGTCTCACTCACTCTACAGCGTAACTTCTATGTGGTGACTGGGCCTTCTTGCAAGAATAAATACCTTTTAAAAAGACAATTTGATTCAGTGTGTCTCTTACACAGTGATGGTTTGATAGAAATGTTTGCCACAACACCTAACATCACCTCACATTCTTTTATTACTTCCTAATAAAATTTTCAGTTTATGTTTAACACATTTATACAAAAATAAATGTAGGCTACTGTATGAATACAAAATGTATTTATACAGTACTGCTGTATCTGCTGCTGTTTAGGGTTGTCACGTTCCTCTATGTTCAAAAATAGTAGTGATTGTGCTGGGCGAAACTCCACATATATTCTTCCAAACTTGATTGGTTGATTAGTGAGATTGTGAATACCATTTATGTTAGGCTATTTGCCTATTTAACATGGTAGATGGTAAATTAAATTAAAACACCTGTGTATGTGTTCAGCTATCTTATAATTTTGTTAGTCTTTAATTTTTTAGATTTTGAACATTTTTCAAAATGGTATTACTGTAGAAATGTAGCAAATTGCGGTCTTATTGCATTTTTTTTTACAGTTTTTTTTTACAATCACTGGGACTGATTTCTTAATACTTTTTTAAAACTCTTTATGCTGTTCTCCTAACCAACTTTCATCTTTGCACAGCAGTTAATTTCACTTTCAAAACGCACTGCAACTACCAAAACACTTAATTCATATCTCAAATCAACCCTTTCTTCACTAACAAAGGTTTCATCCAACAAACACAATGTGTCGCTCATTAAACAATGGCCTAAAAAACACGAACAATATGTAGCATTACACAGTGTTTTCTTTTGTCAAATTTCTGACAAATTTCTACGGTGTTTGTGGTTCGACTGGTCGAGACTGTTTTCCAAAGATGGCTCCTGCTTGTATATGCGAAGTGAACTGTCTTTATAAAGTATCTTCTTATTAAACTGTCTGTACACTTAAAAAGTTCTCAATGCTTCGGTAACTAAAAATAACGTTAAAACTGGGTACATTCGATTATCATGAAAACGCATCCCAGAGAACGGTCGACTCGGTACCCATGTGTTATTTCGCCCTAGGTTAATTTTTGGCTGGAATTGTCCTTTAATCAGCGCGAATAACTGCAATGATTTTTTCCTCTTAGTTGGTCAGAACAAAAGTGGATGTTACTTGTTTAGGGGTCCGTTCTTCGTACGTTGCTTAAAACATCCAAGATCAAATGAGACATCCAAGATGATATCATCGGCCTAATCATGATCTGGCTAATTAGTCAAGTCACCTTTATTTATATAGCGCTTTTTACAATACAGATTGTTTCAAAGCAGCTTTACAGAGATAACAGGAAAATAATGTTGTAATAGTATTGTTAAATATAAAATTAAATGTCCCCAACTAAGCAAGCCAAAACCCAATGGCGACAAAGGCGAAAAAAGCGACATTGACAAGCGACAAGGAACCACAACTCCATCAGTGACAGAATGGAGAAAAAAAACTTTGGGAGAACTCAGGCTCAGTCAGGGGGGGGGGTGGGGGCAGTCCTCCTTTGGCCAACGAACGAACAGTGTTTGATTGTGATTTAGGCAGCATTATAGGTCAGAATTCAGATGGGATCAGAACTTTCACAATATCCAGTTCCATCTGGTTGGGGGTCGAAGTCATCACGCCGGTATGGAGACGAGTTTGTTGAGGTGTCCTTGAGGCCTTCACAGGGCTGATGAGGCTGGCACTTCAGGGATGCGTTGTCGTCGTGTCCATGCGATGGTCCTTCATCAGATCTGGATATGGCGGTTTGTGGTAAACCTTGGGATAAACAGAGAGACTAATATTAGCGTAGACGCCATCCTTCTTATGATGTACAAAGTACATCAGGATTTATGGGAAGTGTTCCCGGTTCCGGCTGATCTAACCTATGCAGCCTAACATTGAATTATAGAAGTCTATAATGTGTTATGTGTATGCTAAGCCAAGGAGATGTGTTTGACAAACTGACAGACTGTGTCTGCTTCCCGGACCATGATAGGAAGATTGTTCCAAAGTTTTGGTGCTAAATAGGAAAAGGTGTTATGACTGTGGAAGGTGAACCCAGGCGCAGACAGGATGCAGTGACAAAGTTGACAGGCTGGGACATCGACACAAACCAACAAAACATGACAAACAGCAATAGCGGCAAACACGAAAACACAACAACAGGGTTGGGATGACAAATCAGGAACAATAAACAAGAAAGGGGAGGCGGAGGAACAACAAAGTTCTTGGGGAAATGTCCAGGGTGGGTAGGTGGGACGGTGGTCTTGGGTTGACGGGAAGTGGGCTTCGGACGAGGGATCCGGGTGGGTTTGGGTGGTGTAGTGTGGGAAGTGGGTGAAACAGTCCGAGGTTGAACCATGACGGGGGAGACCGGGGAAACATTCAGAGGTCGGGTGACAGTGGGAACCGCTGCAGCCGGCTGAGGAGCGAAGACAAGGGGTGTGGCAGGTGGTGAAGGATCGGGAAAGGAAGGCGCTGCGGCTGGCTGTAAAGCTGGGACAGGATCCGCGTTCTCAAAAACAGAACCGGAGCCTTCGGACTTTCGGAGCCAGCACTCTCCATCGCCGACTCAGAAACAAAGTTCTCTGCAGTAGTCCCGGAGACAGGCTTCTCTGCAGCAGGCCTCGAAACAGCGCTCTCTGCAGCAGACTTGGAAACAGTGCTCTCCGTGGGACACTTGGAAACAGCTCTCTCTGTGGAAACAGCGCTCTCTGTGGGAGACTTGGAAACAGCGCTCGCTATGGGAGACCTGGAAACCGCACTCTCCTCAGCTGTGGGTACAGGACTAGAGGACATGACAGGAATCTCAAGGATTTTGACTAGACAAGACAGATAGTCAGACAAAGTTTTGGCAGCAACGACGACAGGCATCTCTTGACGAGCTGATACAGACCGGAGGAGTGCTTCCGCAGCTGCGTCGGCCGCAGCTTTCTCTGAAGCGGACACAGAGACAGCACTAACGGCAGCGGGCTCTGGAACAGCGCTTGCAGTAGCGGGCTCTGGAACAGCGCTTGCAGTAGCGGGCTCTGGAACAGCGCTTGCAGTAGCGGGCTCTGGAACAGCGCTTGCAGTAGCGGGCTCTGGAACAGCGCTTGCAGTAGCGGGCTCTGGAACAGCGCTTGCAGTAGCGGGCTCTGGAACAGCGCTTGCAGTAGCGGGCTCTGGAACAGCGCTTGCAGTAGCGGGCTCTGGAACAGCGCTTGCAGTAGCGGGCTCTGGAACAGCGCTTGCAGTAGGACGGGAGGCTCCCCTTCTCCTCCTCCTCTTTCTCCTAGGTCGGGAAGCATAGACCATAGCTGAGACGGGTTGGGAAAGTTCAGCGGGAACCACCGCAGGTACAGCAGACTCTGTGGAGGAGGACTCTGAAGCGACTCCCACGACAGCCGTCTTCCTCGCTTTCCACGAAGACTCGTAGCTGCGGATGGCGCCTCGGCAGTCAAGGTGGAATGAGTCTGGTCCCCCAGCGTAGCCACGGCGAGGATGCGACCCTCCGGGATCACGGGCAGCATGGCCAGCGATGACGACATGGAGGGAGTCTGCAGCTCCTTTCGACACAAACGATCCACCAACTCTCAGAAAGGACGGTGGACCAGTCTCTCCTGTTCAGCCAGAGGAGGAGGGGTATTGAGACCCGCGACGAAGTAACAGTTGACCAGGATCTCCGGCAAGAAACATCTCTTCCCTTCCACGACCTGGGCGTACCGTCTCAAGGTCGACTCACCCTGGGGAGGAAACGGAAGTTTTCCCCTCTTACTGTCGGCGATAGCCGACTGCCACCATAGTTCCTGGTCATCCGAATGTTGCTTGACGGAATAAGACATACTGTCTGCTGGGTTCTGTTGTGGTCGGTTCATTCTGTTATGACGGTGGAAGGTGAACCCAGGCGCAGACAGGATGCAGTGACAAAGTTTATTGTAGACAGAAAACAGAGAAAACAAAACCCACGAGGGGGCAAAACATGAACAGCAAAAGAAATGACAAGACTAGACTAGGACTGACAAACTAGACCATAAACTAACTACAGAAACAGGATCAGTAATTCTCCAGACAAAACTCTCACATGGTACTTACAGGTAAGTTAACACACAGGTAGAAATCACAATGAACCGACCCAGGACAACAAACACAAGGGGCTTATAAAGGGAGACACTAATTACAGGAACAGGTGAAACAGACTAGACAATAATGATAAGACGAGGGTAACAAGGGGGCGGGGAGACGTAACGAGACAACACAAGCACATGGCCCAAACAAAAGGCCATGTGCTTGCACACAAAACATGTGTCTGTCATGATCCAGCCTCAAGACTAGGAAAAATCAAGGACAAGAAGGCCGGATCATGACAAAAGGATCTACCGCCAGCAGTCGATTTCGATATTCTAGGTATTATCAACTGGCCAGAATTTTGAGAGCGCAATAGATGTGAAGGACTATAATGCGTTAAGAGCTCTCTCAAGTACAGGGAGCTAAACCATTTAGTACTTTGTAAGTAATCAGCAATATTTTAAAATGTATACGATGTTTAATAGGGAGCCAATGCAGCGTTGACTGAACCGGGCTAATATGGTCATACTTCCTGGTTCTGGTAAGAACTCTAGCAGCTGCATTTTGGACCAACTGTAGTTTATGTATTAAGCATGCAGGGGAACCACCCAGTAGAGCATTACAATAATCTAGCCTTGATGTCATGAACGCATGAACTAATTGTTCTGCATTTTTCATAGAGAACATATGAAGTAATTTAAATATATTTTTAAGATGAAAAAATGCAGTTTTACAGATACTAGACACGTGACTTTCAAATGAAAGTTTGGTATCAAAGAGCACACCCAGGTTCCTAACCGCAAAGAGCAAATCATTTGTGATCATGCAATTAGGTTCTTCGAACACACCTGCTGGTTATGATTAGTATAGCTGGATTGAGTTATCTGAGATAATTGTGCGTTCATGCGCTGGTTTAAAAGGGGATATGTATCGATAGTTGAAACCTTGATCAGCAACACTGCTATTGGCTGCTCATCATGGCTAAAGAGCGCGTTCAGTTTTTCTCCGCAGCAGAGCAAGAGTTATTGCTTGAAGGTTATTCTGAATTTGAAAGTCTAATTAAAACGCCAGGGAACACCTCAAAGTGTGCAGAAGCCAGGAAAGAGGGCTGGCAGAAAGTAGCAGACAAATTAAATGCGTTGTGCTCACCATGTTATGGTTCTATCATCACTTAATTTACAGTATATATTCTTGTATTTTAATAAATTAATAATTGCTTAATTACAGAGCCACCTCAGGGCCCACTAGAACATGGGAACAAGTAAAAATGAATGTTCTTCAAAATGGTAATTTTTTTACTTATACTGTTCTCAGTCTATTTTACAAAAAAACACTGTTAAATGTGTTTGTGTGTTTATAACAGCAACCAAGAAAAAGGCTGAGCAGAAAAAAAACAGGTGGTGGTCCTGCATTATACTCCGGCAGAAGAGCTGGCCCTTGGGGTAAATGTGAACCGACCCATTGTGGAGGGCATCCCTGAGTTCAGCTCTTCCTCAGACCCACAGCCAGGGACCAGTAGCTGCAACACCTTCATTAATGGTAAATGAGTTTTAAATTCTCTTGCTACACTGTAATTTGTTGCTGCATTAAATTAAGTAGGCCTATAATCCAAATGGCTGGTACAGTCATTTCAACTGTTAAATATTGAGTAGTGATCAATTGCTTTGACTTGTGAAGGTTCAAACTGTTGAAATTAATGTAAAAATATTTTGCCATGAGTTATTAATCACATTTTCTCCCTAGTGTAGTTCATAATGCCATTGTGTTTTGCTCTTGTGTGCAGTTTTACACAATACACCAACGCTTTTACCTGATCCCAAGTGGTGGCTGAAATATGTGCGGTAAGTGGACTTTTTCTAACTTTCATCAGAAGGGAAGAAAGTGCAACTTTGTAATACCCCATTGCACAGGACAGTGAAGAAACCCTCTTAGATTACTGTCCTTTGGAGGAAGTACATAAGTGCATAAATAACTTTACTTAATTTATAGTTGTGTACATTATTTCTGACTGCAATGTGAGTTGCTGGAAGAAAGGTCTCCTGCACAAAGTGTTACAGAGGTGGGCAGTGTAGTACTTTTCCTTTTTATTTTTGTTGCATGAGGCTTGTGTTGACAGAGCTTTTCTTTTTATCCAAAAATGGCACAGGGTGATATCCGTACCCTATATAAACGGAGTCTACAACAGAAAATTTAGTATTTTGACCTGCAAAAACAAAAAAATAAGGGGAGAAATAGAACTTGACACCTTAAAGAAAAAACTGGCACTAGAGATTGAGTTGCTTCAAAAGGAACTACAGAGTAAGTGCTAATACACTATTTCACAAAGAGTACTATTGGTGACCTTGCATAACAATAGATTATTGCAGGCAAAAGATGACAATCACTGGCTTTTCTTGACAAAGAATAATTGAAATAAAACTCAAGGAACTAAGCATATTGTCTTTTTTATTATTAGTTTAATGAAGGTGGGTTTTTAAAAAAAAAAAAAAAAAATCAAAAATGGCGTTACACAATTCTGTCCCGTGCAGCTCTGCCACTTGGTTGGTCCATGTGCACTGGCTTGAGGTCATCATCAGGCTGCACCTCCTCTCCTTTCTGATGGTGGCAATGTTGTGGAGTATGGCACATGTCAGGAGCAAACCTCAGACTTTTCAGACACTGAAATCTTCCCTTTAGTTGCTCAAAGGTAATTTCAATGCATGCCCTTGTCCTGGCTAGAGCTGCATTGTAACTGGTCTGGGGTTTGGCTCAGGGAATGGGGTCATAAAACACCTGTCTCCAATCACATTAGTGAAGCCTGAGGGATACATACTGTAAGTCACAATCGGCATGGTCATGATCTTCATTAAAAATTATAATAGCCACCTGCGTTGGCAAAAAAATAAAAAAATAAAACCTGCTTTACATTATTGGGTCTTAAGTGGCTTGCAAATGACACAAAAACATTTTGTGCTGTTGTTAAAGCCCAACTCCGATGAGTTGAACATTAATGTGCGTTTCCAACAAATTAATAATGTAAACGACACCCTCACGATAGTTTCACGAGACAAAATATATATATTTAACAAAAGGCAAGTAAAACGATCAGGGTTACATTTTAGACACACCCATACCTCTGAAGGGATAGAAAAGTCCTCGGGACTTGCCTACCGCATTACTCGCAAGACGTAACTTGCATTGGTCGTAAACAAGGTCAACAAAGTCCACCATTCACCAGTTCTTGAAGCTCTCTCTAATGTTTGCTGCACACATATAATTTAGATGTGTCCGTGGTCGATGGCCAACCAACCGCCCGGAGCCAGAGTCCAGCCCTGGCAGCATCGCGGGGAAACATATTCAACGCACTTGAACTTTTGCACCACGAAAACAAACACTTGCGTCCCATGATGGCTCTCTCCTCTACTAAGCGATATCACAGTTTGACATGTCTGTCATTGGAAAGATCCATGTGGTGTCATGAATAATTAAGAGACAGTGTCTTTTCATAGGATATGAAAACTCAGTCTCATTAATAATTATTAGACACTGATGAGTCATCACAGCACTTACAGTGTGGACACGATAAAGATAAACCCGGAAGATGAAAATAGCGGAAAAAACTAAAATTTAACCATTTTCACCCTACTATTTAATCTAACAGATGCTAACATTGCTTTCAATGCTGTTCAACACACATACCTCTGTCAAAATTTGGTTTAGGGTTTCATGACCCTTTAAGTTTTGAAAAGAGTATGTAATCATGTGCATATTGGCCATGTAGGTATATAGTTTTGGTGGTGTCTGTGTCTAAGTGATAAAATAAGTCATGTAATTTAAAAGATTTTGTCATTGAATGCATTTTGTGCCAAAGCAATGATAAATGATCCATAGTTTAGCCCACATAAACTGCTGTTGAGCTCACTGTAGGACGAGTTTTGAAAAAGTGACCTAAGTATTGAGAAATGTGACCTAGATCAGGGATGGGTAACTTCGGTCCTGGAGGGCCACTGTCCTGCAGAGTTTAGCGCCAACCCTAATTAAACACACCTGAACAAGCTAATCAATGTTTTCAGGATTACTTGAAAAGAGTTTTTGTCAGGGTTGGAGCTAAACTCTGCAGGACAGTGGCCCTCCAGGACCGAAGTTGCCCATCCCTGACCTAGATTGTAAAAAAAACCTAGGTGTGAGGTAAGAGCGACACCAAGAGGTCTGGACTGGAAGTTGGAGGTTTACATGGATCTACTGTTTAGGGATATACACCCAAAAAAGAAAATTCTGTCATTAATTACCGTAAGAATGTAATTACTCTTCGGAACACTCTTCATCTTTTTGATGAAATCTGAGAGATTTCTGCCCCTCCATTGACAGCTACACTAACACTTGGATGCTTAATAAAGTTCATAAAGAGATCATAAAACTAATCCAAATGGATTGAGCAGTTTAGTCCAAACTTTCTGAAGAGATGCAATCTCTTTATATGATGAACATATTTTAATTTTGGCTTTAATTCACATATAAACATTGATCAGCGAATATAAACAGAAGCTCAACCAAACCTGTTTGACGTGTGAGAACAAGCGCTTTCCAGAAGCTCAAACGTGCTGCGTAACACGAGAATGAACCTCTTTGGTTCTCGCACGTCAAGCGAACATGCTTGAGCTTCAGTTTACCACAACTGATATGTGAGTTGATGAATGTTAATATGTGAATAAAAGCCTGAAAAAAAGGAACAAACAGTATCACTGTCTGCATGAACCAAAAAGCAGAGGACATTCTGACAATGTGTGTAAAATATTTATTTGTATTGTTCTGTGAGGAAAAGAAACTATAAATCAGAGAGCTGGTGAAGCCTCTTGAACTGTATTTTAAACATGAAAGGTTTATTAGCAGTTTTATGTTCTGAGTTGACAGAACTCTGTCTACAAGATGACCACGTTATTGCAGAGGTCCGACTGGCAGCATTTAATCTTCATGGCGGTGTTATTCTGGAGAACAGCACACTCGGTCTTACTGCTACATCTCCGAAAGATCAAACACACAAATAAAAGCATATGAACGTCATGACTTGATCTAATCACAAAGTGAACATTTATTTGCGTATAATGATATGCAAAGAATCAAACTACAGCTGTTTTGGTAGCGTCCGTGAGTGTTATTTTAGTTTGAATGAGATACTAATATATTTTTTATTAATAGTTTAAATTAGTTATTATTTGTAAATATTCCATTTTCATTTGAGTTAAAGTTTTAGTAATTTTGTTGTTTTTTTATGTATATTTCTATATATTTTTTATTAATTTAATTAAATGTAAAATACATTTATTTCAGTTTAGTTTTTAGTTTTTTTCATACATCAAGTCAAACTAAATAAAAATAAGAAAAGTTTCCTTGGCAACTAGCTTTTTTTATATATATAGAAGGGAAGTAATCGATTTCCCAGTTCTGTTTAGCTTTGGTTTCCTTGGTTACCGATTATGTACTTGTTTGTTTCTATGGTTACTTATGATTATCACCTGTGTCTCTTTGTTTGTTTGCCATGTATACCGTACACTCCCTGTTCAGTCCTTCGTCAGTTCTTGTTTATGGATATTGTGGTTTTGCTTTATCTCCTACGCTTCACCTGGGTTCATGTCAAATGTTTGGACACACCTCCTCATTCTTTATTATTTTCTACATTTTACAATTAAATTATTTTCTATAATTTAATACATTTCATATATTCAAAAAATTAATTAAACTTTTTTTTCCAGGACATTTATATGCATTTCTTAGTGTGAAACTGACAGAAAGTTTCAACTTTAAACTCACAGGGAGGGAAGTTAATTCTGGCCGCTATACAGGCATCTTTTCCAATGTCACAGGTCTCTTGAGACAGCATGCAGCGTGTTCCAGACTGAGGAACGCAGTGGTGGCATTTCAGTGCAGATCCTGCAAAGGATTATAGCGCACACGTGCATAAATCAGCAATGATGTAAAACTTTTTTAAAACCTTTCAGTAAGAAATAGTAACAGTTCTGCGAAATTTTTGTATGGGGATTTTTCAGTCACAACATGATTACTGTTGTATCAATAGTTTGCAGAGTCAGATTCGTTAAATTAGGAACATTGTGTATGATCTGTAGAACAGAAACCGTTCTAGCTTCATTTCGAGCCAGAAACAGCAGTCATGTGACATCAATGTAAAACAATTTCAGAGGTTTTATTTGTCAATTCATTTTTTGAAGTAATGTACACTTATAAATCTTATTAAACTTCAGCAGCTTTAACTCACCATAGTTCAACACCAGAGCAAGAAAAACGGCCACCAGCAAAGTCTTCATTATTCTGTTGATTAGAGCTGAGAAAATTATTATTATTATTATTATTATTATTATTATTAGCAACACTCATCAGTATTTGAGTTAAGATTATGTCTGTGGTGGAATCAGCTTGTTCAGTGATGCTTATAGCAAACGCAAACAGCATGCCGTTAAAGTAAAATGAACTCTGTTCTTGCATGTCAAGCATCACTGTTATATTGGGGATATTCAAATTAATTAACCAATCATACCACTGATCAGCTCTACCAAACTTGGATGTCTTTTTTCCTGTAATAAACAAACATTGTTAAGTTGTTTTGATTGATACTGTGAAGCAGCTTTGATACAATCTGTATTGTGAAAAGCGCTATATAAATATATTTGACTTGACTTGACTTGACTTGTTACTATACATAGAGATAGAGCTTTGAACAAACCCCTAACCTTATCTATTCCACTTGAATGATTTGACATGAATTATTCCTCAATTCATGTGTCAGGTTGAAGAGATTTGTGGTGTTACTTTACTAAGCGATTAAGCTTACATTTTCACCAGGCAAATTATAAAACTCGTGTTAAAGCGCTTTACAGACAGCGTCAAATTATACAAAAGTGTTAAATTGTATACTGGGTAAGTTGAAATTTAGACATTAAATCTGTGCAGTTTAGCCTAGAACTGATCTCTAAGGCTAAAGTAGTGCAAATATCTAATGTGTATTGTTTTAGGATAACAATGTGAAAACCTAAAACTAAGCGATGTATTGAGAGTTTTGTAAGTTCATAAGCACTTGTGTGTATCTCGTATCTCAGCATACTTGTCATGCACTCAGGAGTGAATCATTTCCAGTAATTAAGGAATTCCCAAAGAGTTTGGCACTTGTTCATTGTGTTAAAATGAGGCCACAGACACTCAAGGCTCAATAACATTTGCTCAACTGTGTATTTGATCATTGTTTACTCATGCATTAGCTTCAGATCTTCTGTACTGATTGTACAATGTTCTTGTGCAAGATCCTGTTCTGTCCCGTTCTACTACAAGAAACCACTCTTAAGAAATATTTGTATGCCACGTTAAAAAACAAGTTAATTATCTGCATTTGGGTATCAAATACAAAGATGGTGGTGCAGGCCCAGAATTCCCATAGGGATTCTCAGTGGGCTGGCCTTTTTTTATTATTATTTTATATTATTGCCAATGTACCAAAGTGATAATTTACGAATTCGGCATTCAATAATAAATCGATAATAAATCATGAATCTGTTAGTCCTGACTAGCGGACGCAACTGCACAAATATATACAACAGAACAAAGGTAAAGCAAATTAAATAAACACGGTTTTAATATTTTCAGGTAAGTCTAACAGTATTCGGGTACAGAAATGTAATAATCAAATGTAAAATAACACTGCATTAGATTAGATTAGATTAGATTCTTTTTAAGTTTTGCAAACATCATTTGGGGTCAAAAATACCCCGAATAGCTTATACGGGTTAAATAATATACAAAACAATGTAAACAACTGTTAAAATTCAATTTAACTTATGTTCAGTTGCTGCCTTAAATTAGGTATAATCAAACTGGCTGTATAGTAATTAAAACCACTTAAAAAAAATCTTGCCTATAGTTTAGTCTTTTATAGCTTAAAAAAATAAGTTAAAATTGGTTAAATTATTTTGATGAGTTAAAGTAATGGAAAACCATTTGTTGTCATGATTATTGATCAAATGTTTTTTTACAGTGAAAATGTACCCTGATGGGTATTTATGTTAAATTAGTGCCCTTTTTCTTTAATCTATCATCTTTTACTATATAATTAATTAGTGAATGATCGTCAGCATCAGCTCCCCTTCAATGGTTCAGGAAAGGTCAGAAAGGTCGATTAAACATCATGTCTGCCAATGAGTTTCATGAGAACATAACGGATACCTGTGTTGGACAAATGACACATGTTTTCTTCTCAAATCCTATGAGGACGTGGCAGGAAAGTTCAATATTGTGTAAAACAAAGCTGAGGGACACGAGAGCCTGAGGGGACTGGGGAGGAATATCAGATTTAGGACTAAGATATATATATATATTTTATATCTTTTTGTGAGGTAATTCATGAACCTAGCAATATTCTTAGACTTTTGATGATTGTTTAGTGTCTGAATCTGTTCTGCAAGCGTTTACTGGATTTGAAATGTTCCAGAAAATGTGAGTAACTGTTTATTTTGGGTCCAAGGTACATGTGTGCACAAGGTTTTAATGTCTGTTGGATTTAGCTCTGCTCTTGGCTTACTTAACTAGCTAATGAGATTAAATGAAAGATCATCATCTTTTGATCTATCAGTTATTAATGCTCTTATTATGTAACATAAAACCTGTGGTGTAAAGTTCATTTATATGGCAGTCAGACAACAGTTGCCATTTTCAACTTATTTTATTTGCTGGTTATTGAGATTGTACTATGATAGCTAATTGAATATTAGTCACTGCAAGAAAAAAGATTCTTAGTATTTTTGTCTTTTTCATTACAGATATCGAAAAAAAAGTCTTTATCTTCTAAAAAAAAAGTATACAAAAAGAAAAAACATTTTGTCCATGTGGTAAGAAAAAAATGCATTAACTAACATGAACTAATGAGCAATACATTTGTTACAGTATTTATTAATCTTTGTTAATGGTAGTTAATTAAAATCCAGCTGTTCCTTTTTTGTTCATGTTAGTTCACAGTGCATCAACTAATGTTAACAAATACAACTTTTGATTTTAATAATGAATTGGTAAATGTTAAAATTAACTAACTAAGGTTAATAAATGCGGAAGAGGTATTGTTCATTCTTAGTTCATGTTAACTAATGAAATTTTATTGTAAAGTGTTAACAAATATTATATGGTTTTCTCTTTGAATTAAGTTTATTTACTTACACCACTGACAGATACCTTTCTTGGGCACAAACTTATTTTTTAATCTTTTTCAGAAAACAAGACTTTTATTTTGCTCCACAAGTAAATTAATTTATGTTTAGATATTTTTACTGAAAAACAAGACAAAAAGGCATTTGCTATTAAATGCATGAGTCAGCAAAACAAACATCTGATTTTGACATTGATTTGGAAATGTAGAACCAGGGCTCAAGTTTTATCAAAAGTTTAGAGTGAGATTTAGGGGAGGAGCCACCCAAATATTTGCAGCAGCGGTCCCTCGACCCAACCAAATTCGCTTCAATTTTTGCTAGCAGTTCAATTTTGCCTATTGTTCATAATTGACCAGCACAAATGGAAATGATAACAATTGTTAAATCTGATAAAAAGACAAATTCATCCAAATAAAATAAATAGTTATATTTAAAAAATACAAATTTATTGAAAAATAAAAATAAATTTGACCCCAAACAAGCCAACTGAACATCAGTGCTCAATGAACATCAGTGCTCATTGTGTCATAACAACTTGCCCTGAGCATGTATGTCAAGACCCAAACCGGTCACCTTTACAGGGGTCATCGGATGCCCATTTTCCACAAGTTGGTATGATTCTTTTGGGTCTTCATGTAAAGTTTGTAACATACTTTGGTTAAAAATTCTCAATGGTTGTGTAAAACAACACCCTTTTTACCTCTTCAAAAACAGCTCTGTTCACAGTGAACCGTTTCGGTGCATGTCTCTTTAAATAAGCCCTGAGGCCATTTTTACATTATTTTGTCTGAGAGACACACATAAAAGTAAAGACTCATAACTCCAAAACTATAGCAAGGAGAGTCAAAAGGGAGGTATCATTTGATAGAAAACTTTTCAAATTTTTGGAAAATATAAATTACATTACATTTGGACATTCTTCTGCTGAGAAACTGCTGATAAAAGACAAAAAAATATATAATTTTTATTATGATTTTTCATATCTTTCTTGTTTGACATGTAATAACTCTGGAAGGAAATACGGTAGCAAAAATATTCTTTTTTGGTGAAGTCCCTATACATGTGACCTGCATCTGGATAAAATTTTGTGGTGATTGCATAAAGTACTCAAAAGTTACAGCATTCTGAACAAAGGTAGCCTTTTTGTTTAGTCCTCACACATTTGGAAGGCAATACAAAATTGTTGTTTTCTGAGTGACACACACAAAACTAAAGACTCATAACTCCAAAACTATAGCAAGGAGAGTCAAAAGGTTGGTATCGTTTGATAGAACACTTTTCAAATTTTTTGAAAATATAAATTACATTACATTTGGACATTATCCTGCCGAGAAACTGCTGATAAAAGACAAAAAATAAATATAATTTTTATTATGATTTTGCATATCTTTCTTATTTGACATATAATAACTCAGGAAGGAAATAAGGTAGGAAGAAAATTCTTTTTTGGTGAAGTCCAACTATATGTGAGCTGCATCTGGATAAAATTGTGTGGTGATTGGATAAAGGAAACAAAAGTTACAGCATTTGGAACCAAGACAGGCTTATTTTCCAAGTCTGGACGCCCCCTATTGGGCATTTTTAAAATTGTTCCTCCATGGAGAATATCTTGTCACAAACGCAATAGATTATGTTCATTTTGGGCTCATTTTAATTGTTATAATATACTGTAAAAAATGATGTGCCATTTTCAACGATCTGTGAATGTTTCATGAGCTGTATGATGTTTTTGACACATTGCAGTACATAAGTATTTATAGATTATGAAAAAAATAAATTCTATTTATCAGCAAATAACTCAGCAATACTTAGGAGTTTTTCAAATTGGCTACATTCACTGTAAAGTACAGACTCTAAGCTTTCAAATGACACCTACTTTGTGTTAATCAAGGCAATATTTTTGAAAAATATGATAATTAATATTTTCGCAGCTAGGTGGCGCCCACGTAGCGCTCACGGGTGGTACACTCCGTTTTAGAGGGACTACTCAGCTCTCGTTCAGAGTTGGTCGAAGTGGTTAGATGCTTTAAAAAGCTGAGATTCTAAGCTTTACGATGATATATATTTTGTGTTATTCCACGTTTGAAAAAAAGCACGGATGGCTCCGGGAACATTGGAAAACACATTGCATCCCGGAAAGATATGAGATATGTTTTTTAGACAAGTATGGATCACTTCGTGAGGTATATCTCGCGATCAACTCAATGGATTATGTTCTGTTTGGGCTCTTTGTAATCGTGAGAATCTGCTGTCAATAAAGATGTTCAAGTTTTCACAATCCGTGCATGTTTCATGGAGTTATGAGCTGAAACGTCACATCAAGACAACATAGCATCACTGCTACTGCTACTTCATGTGTTAGAAGTCCACGAGGAATATCTTTAGTTCTGAGTGATGGATTATGGTGAGTTTGGACTCTTTTTAATCTTAACAATCTGCTGTAAATAATGATGTGCCATTTTCCACGATTTATGCATGCTTCATTGAGTTATGAGTGAAAACGCGGCATCAGTGCTGAATCTATATACAAGGCTCTATGTGCGCCAATGGGGGTTCTTGTGTTACAACTCCATTAGGAATATTTTAAGATCTGAGTGATGGATTATGCTGAGTTTGGGCTCTTTTTAATCGCAAGAGTCTGCTGAAAATAGTGATGTGCAATATTCTACGATCTGTGCATGTTTCATGTAGTTATACGCGAAAAACCAACGCGAGCTCTTCAGTATATACTTGGCTAGGTCCGTCTGTGGTATTTTTTGTTTTGGAACGCCATGAGGAATATCTTTAGATCTGATTGATGGAATATATTGAGTTTGGGCTCTTTGTAATCGTGAGCTCCTGCTGTAAATAATGATGTGTCATTTTTCATGATCGATGTATGTTTCACGAAGATACGAGTGAAAAGGTCAAGTCTAAGCTACCTTGCTTGGCTATGTGCGTCTGTGTATTTTTGTGTGTGTTAAAACTCCTTGAGGAATATCTTTAGTTCTGAGTGATGGATTATGTTGAGTCTGGACTCATTTCAATCGTAAGAATCTGCTGTAAATAATGATGTGTCATTTTCCACAATTGGAGCATGTTTCATGAAGTTAGGAGCTGAAATGTGTCTTAAATTAAGCATCCATATTTGATTTACATATGGGTCTCTTGAGGGGCTTCTTGTACAAAAACTCACTTAAGTTTAGTAAAAAGCCCAAAACAATTATGCTTGTTGTATTCTACTCATTGAGACCTTTCAAATGACATATGACACATGACTATCTGAGCCATATGATGTTTTTGAGTGTGCTTTGACTCCCCAGGGGCATTGAAGTCCCTTAGCTTCGTAAGCCAGCGCTATAGCTTCAACTATCCAGTGAGAGATTCTCTGCTTTGAAACGGCGGAACCTTTCGTACGGTCGCCAAAGCATACAAACAGTTGTTCTGTCTGTCTGAATAGGGCAGCACGCTCCAAATACACTCTGAGAGCCCTAACGGGGCAGAGTAGATTAGCGTCGTGTTCGTCTGCTGGAGACGAAAACGCAGTTAGGGAGATAACCTGTGCTCTGAAGGGAGTGGTGACCACTTTAGGAATATACCCCTGTTTCGGCCTAAGGACGACCCTGCAGTCGTTAGGACTGAATTCTAGGCAGGCAGCGCTTGTCGAAAGCGCGTGCAGGTCGCCCACTCTCTTGACCGAGGCGAGTGCCAGCAAGAGCGCAGTCTTGAGCGAGAGCTGTTTAAGGTGCACGGTTCGGAGTGGTTCGAACGGGGGCCCTTTAAGAGCGTCTAGGACAGTAGCTAGGTCCCAGATCGGCACTGAGGGGGGGCGTGAAGGGTTCATCCTCCTAGCGCCCTTTAGGAAACGAATAATTAGGTCGTTTCTTCCCAATGGACGTTCCATTACAGGGTCGTGTGACGCTGTGATGGTCGCCACATATACTTTGAGCGTGGAGGGGGTGCGGCCCGCCTCCAGAAGCCCTTGTAGAAAAACGAGTACATTCGTAATCTCGCATGTCTCAGGGTTCAGGCCCTTGGCATTACACCAGTCACTGAACACTTTCATTTCTGGGCATATAAGCGTCTCGTGGAGGGCGCCCGCGCCTCAGCGATGGTTTTTTTAGTGCTCCGCTCGCGAGGTTCCTGGGAACCCGTTGAGGGGCCATGCATGAAGGGCCCACAGATCGGGGCGGGGATGAAATATCATCCCGCTGGCCTGACTGAGGAGGTCTGGCCTCAGTGGAATCGGCCGTGGTGCAGATTGCATTTGCATCAGATCTGGAAACCATGTTTGGTTCTTCCAGAGTGGGGCTATCAGCAGCACTGCGTTTTTCTCCTCTCTGACCCGACTGATGACCTTGGGCAGCATCGCGATCGGGGGAAAGGCATATAAGGGGCGGCTCGGCCAGCTCTGGGCGAGCGCGTCCGTGCTTTTCGTGAAGAAAAAAGAGCAGTGCGCGTTCTCCTTGGAGGCGAAGAGGTCGATCTCCGCTTTGCCAAAGGTTTTCCATAACCACTGAATCGTCAGCGGGTTGAGAGCCCATTCTCCTGGGAGAATCTTGTCTCTGGATAGCATGTCTGCCCCCTGGTTCAGGGCGCCTGGCACATGCGCTGCTCTCAGCGAGCGCGAGTTGTGCTGGGACCATAAAATGAGTCTCCTGGCCATTGAATGCATGGAGCTCGACCTGAGTCCACCCTGGCGATTTATGTACGACACTACCGTCATGTTGTCCGTACGGACCAGGACGTGTTCGTTTTTAGATGTGGGAGCAGGGCTCTGAGAGCCAAAGCGACCGCTTTCATTTCCAGACAGTTTATGTGTAGGCGCTTCTCCGGGTTTGACCAAAAGCCGGAGACAGGCCTGCCCTCGTAAAGGGCCCGCCAACCTATTTTGGAGGCATCTGTCATTATCATCTTTCTCCTTGTGTTCACACCCAGACTCACGCCTGACTGGTACCAGTCGGCGGCTTTCCAGTGCGTCAGGGCTTTTATACAGCCGTGGTTCGCTCTGATTAAAAAGTGGCCCGAACGCCACGCGTGAGTAGGGACGCGGCTCTTTGAGCCAGCGTTGGAGAGGGCGCATATGCAACAATCCTAGCTGGAGTACGGCCGATGCTGAGGCCATGAGACCGAGCATCCTCTGAAACCGTTTGAAGGGGGCACGCGCGCGCGCCCGCCCTGAATGATGTTGCAAGGCGCCGGATGGTAAGCGCGCGCTCTGATGAGAGACGCGCTGTCATTTGCATCGAGTCTAGAACTATTCCCAGGAAAGAAATCCTCTGGCTGGGAGATAGTATGCTTTTTGCAAAATTGATTCTTAGACCCAGGCATTCTAAATGGCTGATAATCCAAGATCTGTGTGTTATTAACTGACTCTCTGATTGTGCTAGAACCAGCCAATCGTCGAGATGATTCAGTATTCGCACTCCCCTTCGTCTTAGGGGGGAAAGTGCTGCATCCATACATTTCGTGAATGTACGGGGAGCCAGGGACAGGCCGAACGGAAGTACTGTGTACTGGTATGACTGTCCCTCGAAAGCGAATCTCAGAAACGGCCTGTGATGAGGCGTTATTGGAATGTGAAAGTAAGCATCTTTCAGATCCACTGAGAGAAACCAATCTCCTGGGCGTACTTGCGCGAGGATATGCTTGGTTGTTAACATTCTGAACGAGCGAATCATTAGTGCTCTGTTCAGGTGTCTGAGATCTAGGATGGGGCGGATCCTTTCGTCCCATCCTTTTTCGGGACGAGAAAATAGCGGCTGTAAAAACCTGTCCCGCTCAGAGAGGGGGAAAACAGTTTCCACAGCGCCCTTTTCTATTAGTTTGCGCACCTCGGTGCGTAGAACATGTGAACACTCCTTTCTCACTTTTGTCTCGACCACAGTCGTAAAACGTGGTGGTCTGCGAGCGAACTGGAGCGAGTATCCGTGCTTTACTATATTCAATACCCATTTCGGCATATCTGGAATGTTTTCCCATGCCGCTGCGTGTACAGATATGGGCTGAATACAGGCTAGGGGCGGGCCGCTGTGACGTAGGGACCTGGCCAGCGAATCGCCTGAGCTCGTAGCTCTCAGAGGCGCGGGCACGCGCTGAGCAGCTGAGTGAATGGGCGCGTGTGTGATTACAACAGCGCGCGCTGTGTTTGTAAAACTCGCAGCCTGAGCGGAGGTTGTGTTTGACACTGTAAGGACAGTGTTTATAAGTGGGGGTGCATAAACAGTGTTAGGCACACGCGTCACCTTTATAATGTTTCCCGCTTTTACTGGGGATGAATTTATAACTGTGTGAACAGTGCTTGTGTGTAGTGGTGCGTACATGACCGTAGGCACGTGATCTACATTCATGGGAAGCGCAGCCTGAGCTGGGAATGAATTTGGCACTGTTTTGACAGTATCTGGGAATGCACACTTTGTGGACATGTTAACCCTTAGTGACGCAGGCAGAAAAAGACTATTTTTTGTTTTCTGTGCGTCGCCGTAAAAACGGTGTTTGTTTGCAGATGAGCGAGCTCTGTGACTGGCCCATTGACTGCTGTATGGACATATCCAGCCGCCTGTAAGGGGACTGGGTCATGTTTGAGCTTTTGCAGAGAGTGGTCCGGCTTTTGCGAGACACGCACTCTCTCTTCTCATTTCTGTGGCTAGGACGGCTTTTGAGAGCGCGAGCGGCGTCGAGCGTCAGCCTGAGGCGCGGGCTGAGAGGCGGTGGGAGCTGTTCTAGCCCGCTGCGGCTGTGGCGGTCTCTGTCTGCTCTGCGATGAGCTGGAGCGCTTTGGCAGGAAATGACGCATAGCTTGTGAAGCGTTCTGGGCCTCAGTGAAGCGTTCTGCGAAACCTTTAACCGCCGGTCCAAACAGCCCGCTGGTGGAGATAGGCGCGTCGAGAAATGGCGCCTTATCCGCGTCCTTCATCTCAGTCACAGTCAGCTACAGATGGTGCTCGAGAACAGTCAAATTAGCCATAGCACGGCCAATAGACTGGGCGGTGGCCTTCGTGGCTCGCAGAGCTATCAGTTGCGCTGCGTAGGTCCCTGAAGGCTTCGGGTTCGGGGCCAGACTCGTCCATAGAGCGGAGAAGCTTGGCTTGGAACACTTGAAGTACCGCCATTGAGTGAAGCGCTGATGCAGCTTGGCCGGCGGCGCCGTAGGCGCGACCGGCGAGAGCAGAGGTAGTGCGGCAGGGAGAACACCAATCGAGCCCGAGGTCCTCCACGGCCTTCGAGAGGATGCGGATAATCTCCGTATCCATGGTGGAGCCCGCACTTGTGCTAGCTAGCGTCGACGGGGCGGGGTCGAAAGTGGAGCCCGGCCAGTCGTCAGATGCAGCGTCGATGGACAGGCTGTCATCCACTCCCCCGTCGTCCTCGGACGCGCCGAAAGTCACAAGGCCCACCGCTCTGCTAGAGGGGTGTGGGTCCGGCTGAGTGAACTGAACCGGCGGTGGGGAAGGCAAGAGCGGCGGTGAAGCACGCGGAGACTGGCTCGGCGTGACGTCACTGAGCTCAGGTTCAGGAAGCCTCTGTGAGCGGCGTTTGTTTTTTTTTTTTTTTTTTTTTTAAAACGCGGCTCAAACAGAGGGGTGGCGGCGATGGGCTCGCTCGCGGCGAAAGCGGCGAAGCGAGCCCGCAGTGTGGAGAGACCCAGGTCGTCACATTCCGGGCATCCGCCCTTGGTCAGAGCAGCTTCTGCGTGGTCACGGCCCAGGCAGCGAGCGCAGATGATGTGACGATCCCCGTCCGGGAGAAGGTCTCTGCACGACGCGCAGGAAGGCATTTGAAACAACGCCTCAGAAAATTTGCTCTTTTACAAATGTCGCGGGGCGAACAGATGTAAAATACTTGCGTGTGTGGCGCGCCGGATGGCTCAGTAGGATGGTGTTCGAAGGCGGCTGAAGGTGCCGACGTCCTCGTAGCAATCCCGCTGGTATGCTTTTCCACGGCGGCGAAGGCTTTCAATAATCCGGAGGATCCAGCGAAGAAGGTGTTCGCTGAAGGAGATTAAATCTAAAGAACTCTCATGACGGGGCGCCCAATATATAGCTTGGCCACGCCCATCTTGGCGGGCTCTGACGCGCGCGGGCGCGAAGCGCGTTCATTGGTCGCGCATTCAGAGTCGCCCCGTCATTGGTTCGAGCAAGTTGCCGCAGCAACGCCAATGACCGAGCTCCTTCGTTCATTGCTGTCAGCTGTGCAGCTGCAATGCGTTTTACATAAAGACTTCAATATTCTCGAGAAAAGGAGTTTTCCCATAGCGTAAGCTACTTACGCAATAGGAGAGACCTCTCGAAAGGGAACACAGTGTTTCCCCTACCATTATATAAGGGGGGCGCCCCGCCTTCCTAACGGCTTGCCCCGCCCCCTTGAAGGTCAATTAAATTTGATTTGATTTTCTTTATAGCGGCAGATTACAATTTGTTATTTTATTAAACAAACTAAATATCCCTTAAGGGGTTATTCTAGTTAACTCCCACAAACTATAAATATCTATGAATAAAACATAAAAACGAATACATTTTTATTCATCTGTTGCAGAAAAGCAACAAGAACAACTAAAACAAAATAGAAACGATTTACAGGCCAGAGTTTCTTTTTATAACATGTTTGAGCGTTGAGCGATGTAGCCAATCACAGACATATGTGTTGATATCTTGACGCAATGGCCAATCAGAAGTATTTAAGATAGACTCCACTCACCGCTCAAAACTGACTTTTTTTCAGAGCTGAATTCTGTATGCTGGCAAATCCTCTAATTATAACAAACACTATATATTATGAAAGATTCATTGTGCAGTCAGCTTCATTGATAATAACAGAGATGTGTGAGATCGCGATGAACATTCAGTCATGCCAAACCATGCACGTAGTATCTGCTTGCTTTTATGTTATAACACAAACGGTGGTTTGTGTGTTAATGCTTTAATAATTTTTTTTTTTTATTATAATTTTAAATAATTTATAAAATGCAGTTAATATATTCACTGCAGCCATTAAAAGAAACAAATGAACACCATGACTCCTTTAAGTGTTTGTGTCTGTCAATTTTCCCCAACCAACCCAAACAACCTATATACATTTTGTGGAAAATAATTAATTTTTAGTGTAATTGAACACTTTGTATATTGACCCCCCAAAATAATACCTTGCCCCCCCTTTGCCACCCCTGTTTTAAAAGTCTAGCTCCGCCACTCGGAAACAACTAATTCTAATTTCTGATTGGCTGGTAGCTAGCATTTAACTCTGTATAACTCGAGACAGATGCTATGAACTCGGCAGAGAACTTCCCTCCGTTTGCCTGCGCCTCGTCCATTAATTGTATAGCGGGACAAGTTCCCTTACTCCTCAGCGTGAGAAATACAAGGTGTGGCGTGTGAGCGTGTGAACGGGTTGAAATGCGTGTGTCTCACGCCCAATGCGTGAGACTTGAGAGCCCTGTAGAACTATCACATTCACATAAACTATTGACATTCACTAAGCTTCTTTCCAGCAAAGAATAAAACAATTAATTGTGACTTTTCATCTCACAATTCTGACTTTTGTTCTCAGAATAGCTGGATATAAACTCACAATTGCGAGAACAAAAGTCAGAATTGTGAGATAAAAAATCGCATTTACCTTTTAAATAGTTTTATCCTGTGGTGGAAACAAGCTTTCACCTCACAGCTGTTAGGCCGCCCTTGAAATAATATTATAGATGACATGCACTAATAATATTGCAACATTTCACTATGTAATTCGCTCATCTTAATGTTTTAACATGGAAAGGTTAACTGCAGTAATCTTCTATTGTTTATTGCTATATTGTATATTATGTGAGAATGAGAATGTATTTGTATGATATTGTGCAAGTAAATCACATCAACAAAAATGCTAGCATGCTTTTATTTTTATTTACATTTTCATAATTTGAAAAGCAGATTTAAAATAATCTTTTTTAAAAAAAGGCAAACTGATTTGATAAACAATTTTGTGTGAATGATATATTCGTATGATATCTGTATTAAAAAAGCAAGTAAATCACATCACCAAAAAAACAATTTATTTCGTTTTTTTTTAATGACCATTGCCACTTTGAGACAGACTGTTTATTTGTAACTTGCACAACTAAAAATTCAGTGAGGAAATATTGCTTTTTTTTTTTTTTTAAGTCACAAATCAGAAGCATAGTCATCATATGTAATCTACTTTATTGAAAGCGGTTTTATGAATCCGGCTCATATATGGCTCAGATCAGTCAAAGGTGTTGCAGAAGTCCTTCTGGCAGCACTTGATGTTGATGTAGGCGTTCTGTTTCTGCATCTCACAGTCTGACATTGACATGCACTTTTGGAAATGACCATCTGTTTCAAACAAAACCAGAATTTTTTTTTTAAATAATTTTTTAGATTACATTAATAATAGTGCATTGCCTAAAAACAGCCCATTTTTGTTATTGTCTGAATGGACATCAACACTCACATGGATGTCTGCGAAACTTGGCGGCGGCACACGCGTCTTTCTCCGGTGGGCAGGATACAGTGGTGACCTCACAGGATCCTCCTGCTTTAACTGGGGTGCAGAGATGGCAGTCCAGGGCCGTGCCTTAAACACACACAGTATTTCACAATATTTGAAATCACACTTCCATTTTTGTGCATTAAAAGCCTTTTTTAACCCTTTGTGCATGTAGTTTGGACATGTCTTTGCTATTCTCCTGTGGACATTTTCAGAAATTGTCACAAACAAAACCTGTCCACACACCACGTACAGTAGTTAAACTACAAGTATTAACTGACTTTTCTTATTTCTTTTCCTATATGAATGTTTTTCAGCACACAAAGGAGAGTTTCATTGCATCATAGATGATCTGAAGTCCGTTTTATGACAGGAAATCAATCATCACACTCACCGCCTGTTACGACCAGCATGAGAACAACAGCCAATATGAGGAACTTCATCATTCTGTGAAACAAACCGAAGGAGAGAAGCGACTCATTTATTATTGATTAAAAAAAAAAAACTCTAAAGAGTATTAAAACTCACTAGACAGCAACCAACCAATTCAAACCAAACCTAAGCATCTTTTAAACATACTAAAATAAACCATTACTGTAAATAATCTGAAGGAGTATCTAAAGGCCATAATATTACCAAGAGTAGATCAATAAAGTTTTATCTTATGTTTTATGATGCATTCCTGATGTATGTTTTAATAAAAAATAATAATAATTTCAATGAATAAAACTGTGTAACTCACCTTTGTACTTCAGTGGACTGAGTAAAACTGATCCTCTTTCTGTCTGTATGTCTACATGAAACCTCACCTTTATCCTACAGTTTCTTATCACCTCCCTCCTCTCTCTCTTTCTTTGTGCAAACAGACCAAGCCTGGTCATATGCAACACAACTATATCAATGGTCTTGGCACAAGAAAATTAAACCGTATTTATCAACTTTATGGGTGTAACTGTGTTTGAAAGAGATGTCTGCAACTTCCTTCCTGTATAGCTTTATAGCTGGGGTCAGATTCTGTCACTTTAATTTCCTATTATCACTGTAAAGCTGCTTTGAAACAATCTATATTGTCAAGTCAAGTCCCCTTCATTTATATGGCGCTTTTAACAATATAGATTGTTTCAAAGCAGCTTTACAGTGATAATAGGAAATTAAAGTGACAGAGATTGTTTTGGCTTTACAGCAGGTCTAGAATAAAGTTATTGTCCAGCTAAAGTTAGTTTTGATTGATTCACTTCCATCGCAACGATCATTAGTCGTTAACTTAAGGGCCGCTAACACGACACCGTTCTAACAGAAAACCCTTAATGCGCTCCGGCCGTTCATTTACACAAACAGTGCCTGGCGGCTCGAGAACGCAAACCATGAAATAGGTTCCAAGGTACAAGCCTTGAAAAATGTATGATATAGAATTTTTTTATCGCTTCCGCGTAGCCACGTGAACTGGAATTATCCCAACAACGTTTTATCTGTACAGAGGTAAAGGGAAGGAGGCCTTCACAGTGGAGAGACTAGTTGACACTTCAGGGATGCGTTTTCGTCGTGTCCAGGCGCAGGTCCTTCATCAGATCTGGATACGGCCTGGATCCGGCAGACTGCGGTAAACCTTGGGATAAACAGAGAGACTGATATTAGCGTAGACGCCATCCTTCTTATGATGTGTGGGCGGTCATGGCCTAATGGATGGTGAGTTGGACTGGTGACCCAAAGGTTGCTGGTTCGATTCCAGTATCGGCTGGAAATTACTGAGGTGCCCTTGAGCAAGGCACCTAACCCCCAAGTGCTCCCCGGGCGCCTTGGTGTGTATCAACGTTTGCAGTGTGTGTACTCACTACTCTGCTCCTAATGTGTGTGCACTAACTTGGATGGGTTAAATGCAGAGGTCAAATTCCAAGTATGGGTAACCATCAGTCACTTTCACTTCACTTCATGTAACAAGTACATCAGGATTTATGGGAAGTGTTCCCGGTTCTAGCCGACCTAATCTATGCAGCCTAACGTTGAATTAGAAGTCTATAGATAGAATGACAGAAAGATAGTGCATCTCTTCTAGTCTAGTTCTTCTCTTGATGTTTATGTTCTTGCAGCTAGGATCTGTGAGTGAGTGTGTGTTGTGTTGTTTTGACTGTCTGCCAGCTTCAGTCGTTCACACACCCAAACAGTGACTGTAAATCGGAGCTTTAACACAATAGCTTGTGTTTCTCGCCCTCCTGAACTCCAATATCAGCAGAGCCCAGTGTAAGAGAAACTGTCCATGATGCAAAAACTGCTAAGCTCTTCATTGTGCTGCTTTTGTGGGCAAAACCTCGCGATAAAACCTTGCAGCGTATAGGCCACATATATCAGACAGTCCGGATCTTTCCCTCCGGTTGCTCTCTCTCACTCCAGTGGATCATTGTCCAGGATCCAGGCAGGGAAAGATGTCTCAGTATTCAGGGAAGGTGAGTACTGGAGTCATATCTGGAGGACAGTTTCAGGGAATGATTGACTATAACCTGCTGACCAACCAAAGCAACATTTGTACATTCAGAACATTTATATGTAATACATACGCATTATTTTATACACACATATACAATTTTGCGTATACATGAACAACATATAAACATGAACATACAACTAGTTTTGCATGTCAACTTATATTTATGAGTATGTATTGGAGGCTGATCATATATTTTACTGCCATTGCACCAAGTTCTCATGCACCCATTTGCTCTCAAATTAATGCATATATTTACATTATACATTTCAATGCACAGGACTCAACAGTAGTTCTAATAGATTTGAACTCAATATTTTTAAATTAAAATTAAATATTTTCACTGACCCCAATATAAAACAAGTGCATTTTTTTTAGCAGTTTGTATGTGACAGAAAGAATTCTATGTTCTTGCACAACATTAAGTGTGTTGTACAGAAAAACATGCATCATATAATTTATTAGGTTTAATTGGCACTATTAGCTGTAAATTATAATCTCAAATTCATTAATTATCCAATTTAGCTATTATTACACATCATATACAGTAAATTATGATTTTCAGCTCATTTTAGCTTATGTTTCCCTAAATATACAAATTATTCTGTATTGGCAAGCTAGATAACCTTTTTTTTCCTCCAAAAAAAATATTTCAAAAACATATTTTAACATTTTAAAAAGCAAATATTTGTGACAACAGTGCAATCAGATGTTTATGTTTGTAAAGCATAAAAACTCCTGTGCATGATGTTATTGAGCAGCTTCTGGTGTGTGTGTGTGTGTGTGTGTGTGTGTGTGTGTGTGTGTGTGTGTGTGTGTGTGTGTTCGGCGTGCATCTGTGTGTGTGTGCGTGTTCGGCGTGCGTCCGTGTGCGTGTGTGTGTGTGCAACAGTGTGATGCTCAGTTGTAGCTTCAGTTTCACAGAGTCTGTTACAACACCAGTGTTTGCAATTGAAAGAAAACCCTCAGTAAT
The DNA here is from genome assembly GCA_026230005.1 of Gila orcuttii. Lineage (NCBI taxonomy): Eukaryota > Metazoa > Chordata > Actinopteri > Cypriniformes > Leuciscidae > Gila > Gila orcuttii. Next base: position 5,800,391 of record JAPDVR010000008.1, on the reverse strand, counting down.
AGCACCTGACAAGCCTCCATCTTCTCGCAGATAGTGTTCTACGAGGGCAAGTGCTTCACAGGCAGGAAGCTGGAGGTGTTTGGAGACTGTGATAACTTCCAGGACCTTGGTTTCATGAACAGGGTGAACTCCATCCGCGTGGAGACCGGGGCTTGGGTGTGTTTCGACCATCCCGATTTCAATGGACAGCAGTACATGCTGGAAAAAGGAGAGTATCCAGATTTCCAACGCTGGAATGGTCACAATGATCACATGGGCTCCTGCAAGCCAATCAAAATGGTGAGCATGAAAACACAATGAAAAGTTACTGTTGTAACCACATAATACTATTTGTTTTAAAACATGTAATGTGTGAAAACATAACAAACAACCAATTCAATACATAAAAAGGAATCTGCAAAAAATACTATAATGCATTTTAACTTTGGTTACAATTATTTATGAAAAGATATAATGCATTATAATGTGCATTATTAATACATTTGCAATACATCATACATGAAAGGCTTTAAGTAAAGTGTTATCGATAGTTTGTTGTCACATTGCATTAATAAATTATTTAGGGCTGGGCAAGTTAACGCGTTATTATCGCGTTAACGCATTTATTAATTAATGCCGACAATTTTTTTAGCGCACGTTAACGCAGTTTTTTTTATTATTATTATTTTGAAAGTCCGTTGCTCACTGGCTCTGAATACACATAGGCCTACAGTCAAACCATGATCACAGGAGGGGTGGGATGTTGGTCAGGCAGCAAATAACCCACCCAAACAAGCAGTGGAGAGAGGCAGGTTCTCTCTGATGAACAGTTAAAGGGTTGCGCTCCGCGAGTGAATGACAGGCGCTCTATGGATAGTACCTATAAAACCTATAGATAATAACTATTTAGATTCTGGAAACTCACTAACAGCGAGCCGAGGATCAGTCTCTCTTCTAATGATTTGTGCTGCGCGTCCTTTATAAAAAGTTATAGACCATTCAACTTCGGCAACGCGCGGGCGAGTGCGTGAGGCGAGCATGACCGCAACAGTTTCACAGGAACGCACCCGCTTGTCGCTGCACCTTGTGCTCGACCACTTCACCTCACTCTTGGCTGATTTATACTTCTGCGTCGGACTTAAGCCGAAGACAATACGCTATAGTCTACGCGTTGGTTTTCATTTATATCTCTGCGTCGTTATCCGCGTTGACGCGCAATTACACATGCAGAGGGAGCATGTGAAACCCGGGGAGCGGTTGTAGCAATCACAGCGCTTGCGGTACGCGTAGAATTGACGTTACATTTTTGGAGAGGTGCACGTCAGGGTACGCCGAAGTGTACGCGCGCTACACAGCAACAGCGTGAGTATAAAGTATAAATTGTTTTTTTTACTCTGTTTAATGGAATCTTACGTGGGAAACCATGGCATGACCAAACCTAAGTTACTATAAGTAACGTTGGTCGACTTATATAGTAGTGATCATGACCTCTGACTACTACATAGACTGTTTCTGCTGCTCCCTGATAAAAGATACCTGTTGATACCTGTTCAGAAAAAAAACAAGAAAACTGGACTCGTTTTAACAAACTAGATAAAAGGTAATGCCCTGGCAGTGGCAAATAGCTTTGTTTAAATATTTGATTTGATTACATTAATGTTTAAGTTGAGATTTGAGATTACTGTGTAAAGGGAATACTGCTGGTATAAAAGCACCTTATTTGTTTAAAGTTATTGCACTTTTGTGTACATAGCAGTACATTTAAATCAAAAGTGCGCAATACACTACTTTAGAAGTCATTATTCGATTTTGCGCATAACAATGCGATTAATCGCGATTAATCGCAAGAAAACCATGCGATTAATCGCGATTAAAAATTTTAATCGTTGCCCAGCACTAAAATTATTTAAATCAAGTGGAGTCCAGACTAAAAATTGGTATTGCATTCGATTTGTTTTAATATAATTGTTTATGTAAAAATGTCTTAATTTTTGACAGTCCAATCAAATCATGAGATCACTTATCACTTTTAAAATGGATGGTAGCATTGAAGGTCAAGTCACTGCAAAAATGAACATTGTTCCTCAATGTTTTCCAGTACCTAAGTATTCGGTCTAGTTTTCTGAAAAATGTTTCAAAATTCAGTACATTTTTGCTTAAAACAAGAAAAATATCTAGTGGAGAAAGAAAAATAAACGTGTTTTCCCTTTGAATTAAGTTTATTTTTTGTGATCCCATTAGCAGATATTTGTTCTTCATTTTGATGATTTCTTTTTAGAAAAACAAGACTTAAAGGGATAGTTCACCCAAAAATGAAAATTAATTTACTCACCCTGAAGTTGTTCAAAACTTGTATGAATTTCTTTCTTCTGCTGAACACAAAAGAAGATATTTGACTTCCACAGTATTTTTCCCATATGTCCATGGGGTTTATCAATTGTTTGGTTACCCACATTCTTCAAAATATCATCTTTTGTGTTCAGAAGAAAGAAACTCATACAGATTTTGAAAAACTTGAGGTTGAGTAAATGATGACAGAATTTTCATTTTTGGGCGAACCATCCCTTGGGCGAATTTCTCACTTGACTGTATAATATTTTTGTAATGTGTCACTCACCTTGTTATAATGTGGTTCTCTGTGTCTGTCAGCACGGGGAGCAATACAGGATAGAGCTTTTCGAGGGTCCGAACTTCACTGGTCAGTGTGTTGAACTGTGTGACGACTGTCCCTTCCTCCAGAGCACTGGAATCAGCCAGAACGGCCTCAACTCCGTTAAAGTCTACGGAGACGGCGCGTAAGTCCTTCAGGGCCAAACAATGCTTTATTAGTGAAAGTGTTCAATATTATTCCAATGTCCCTAACGCTTTAATTGTTAACTCTTTCCCCGTCATTGACGGAATTTTACATTTATCCATGTTTTCACTGTAGTACAGTAGGGGGCGCTATTACGCATCTACTGAAAGAGTACTGAATCTCCAGATCAAAACACGGGCGAAGAAGAAGAAGCAGAAACAGGGAATAAACAGAGCATTGCTTTTGCACATGTAAAATCATAGATATATATACTAGATGTCGCCTTGGGGTTCTAAGCATGCGTCAAAACCGCCGCCATCTTGGAACAGGGGTCTTGTCATAGGAAGTAGCTAGGTAACGCTGAATTCATGGATGATGCCGGACTTTTTTGCTGCGTATGGATGTTCACACGAACAAAATCTAAATACCAGACAGCAAGGGATTACATTTCACAAGATTGTGAATTTTTTTTAATTTTTTTTTTAATTTCTCTGGACTCTATAATAAATACATGTCTGACCGTTGGAACGAACCAAAACAACTAGAAAATCGCATTCATGACGATTTATGGTGATTTTATTTCCGTTAGACCTTTTTCTACATTGACGCTGATGAGGGGCTCCCCTGTTTCAAGATGGCGGCTCTATTGACGCATTCGTTCCAATGAACTGCCGTAGCCAAGGCGACATCTAGTGTTTATATCTATGATGTAAAATAATGTGATTGTTAAACAGCATAGGCTATAAATCAGAACTACCATTAGTCATTGCATTAGTAACATTAGTCAGTAACATTAGTCAGTAACTAATGTTACTGAATGAAATGTTGACTCAGGACGAGCTATAGGAAGGTTTGTGGGTGTTGATGGACTCAATCTAACGTTACTCCATCTGTGTTCTGATCATCATCATCCTTCTGAACTCGATCCAGACATAGCCTACTAATATTTGACAAAAACGTGAATTTCTCATCTTTTTGTTCAAAATTATTTTTTTTTATTATGAAACTTACCCACATTCAAGTGTTGATAAAAAATAATGCATGAAGCTAGAACAAAATGTTTTTTTTTTTGTTTGTTTTTTGTTGTTGTTTTAAGCAGGCTCTGTTCTTTCTTCTGATATATTGCATAATTGTTCAGATATTCATACAACAAAATATTCTGGGGGCCATGAAAATTGTGAAATTTATCAAAAATGCATTGATAAACTGGACATACACTGGCGGGGAAAGAGTTGAAAAATGCTTGTACTGGGGGGAAAAATACATAGTATTTTTGTCTAGTTTTCCAGTACAAACAAACATCTAAACATTCTTAATTCAAGACACAAGATATTAAGATATTTTCTTATTTTCTGAAAATATTTAAAACAAGGATTGTTTTCTACCAATGGGTTCAGAAAAAAAAACTTAATTCCAAGGGAAAACAAGGTTATTTTTCTTGCAGATGTTAAGCATAAACTCCCTTAATTTTGATAATTTCTTTTAGAAAACAAGACTTAATATCTTCTGACATTTTGCTTTTAAAGAAAATGTCTCTTCTTTTAAGAATGCTTATATATTTGTACTGGAAAAGAAGACAAAATTTCTGATTAAGAAACCCGTTTTTTTGAGGTGCAGAATGAAATCATCCTGTTTAACCCTCCCTGTTGCAAAACTATAAGTTGTTTAAAGCAATTAAATATGTTTTAATGAAAACTACATAGAGCAGAAGCTCAATATATTTTTAATCGATGTGAATCCCTATTGCCACATTATTTGCATCAAGTTTAGCATTTGTAAAAGTATTTAACTTGATTGAAAAATGTCGACTTATTGTGCAATTTAAAAGATGCTCAAACAGTGTCTGATTTAATGTCATTCACACAGCAGAGCTCATAAATCATACATTAATATCCCAAATAAAATGTCTTTCTTTCTTTCTCTCTACTGGTTTAGTTGGGTCATGTACGAAGAGCCGAACTATTGTGGCTACGTGCACGTTGTGGAAAGAGGAAACTACTGCTCATTTAAGGAGTGGAAAGCTGAGAATCCTAACATCCAGTCTATCCGCAAAGTGGTCAACTATTTCTAAACTTTTAAAGCAGCCTTGCTCTCTATAAAAACATAGATCAAATGATCAGAATTTTACCTTTGATTTGTATTAATGAATCGCATAGCTATGTGCTTTTTATCCTCAACGATGAATCGGTTATTTTAAAAGAATATGCAATTAGCACAAATATTCTTGTATGTTTTATTTTGTATTTGTACTGAGACAATAAGCTAAAAATAAAAGTGAATTGTGAAAGAGTTGTTCTCGTACTTTTTTTTCAGAATTCCAAACATTCAGTGGCATTTTGTAGTTTTCCCGTACAAATATCTAAACATTCTTAATTCAAGATATATAAACTTGATTAGCAAAATGGCAGAATGTCTTGTTTTCTGAAAAATGTATGAAAATTGAGTGAGATTTCTCTTTGAATTAATTTTTTTTTTTTTTTACACAAATATTTTTCAGAAACTTAATATTTTAAACAATTTGTTTCTCAAGTGAAAGTATCTTGATTTAAGTATGTATAGGCTTACATAGTATGCCAGTAAATGTTGATTTTGAAATGTCAATAATAATAAATTGTTATCCTTGGTCAAAACCAGCATAGATTCCCCAGCAGAAACGTGCATTGCGACACATGCAGACATTTTCACAATTATATTAAAAGATTTTTTTTCCTTCCTGAAGAGCATGAATTATCCACCAGGGGGGCAGAAGACATGTAAGAAAACTGAAGACAGACAACCTAGCAACCACCCAGCACACCCTAACAACTCCATAGCAACACCCACATTGCAGCTGTCCTGTACCAATATGTATTACAAGTTATAATGTGACAGACATTTGATATCTCAAATATCTATTTCTTTGAAATGTATTGCAAGAGCATGTAGCCTATGATTTCTTTTTGTTTTTTATATATATATATATATATTTTTTTTTAAGTTGTAAAGGAAACCGACATTATTGGAGTATGTTTTACAAGAAAATATTATTTCAGTATACTTTCTACTTCAAAATTTCACATATCATTCATTGTTACTTGCCATTTCCTTTTAATTATTATTTTTTCATATAATATACTGACCAATAATGAATTTGCCAAGCTTAAATTAAATCTGTTGATCGTATAAAGCGATCGAGTCTCTTCAGAATTTTGACTAAACCGCTCAATTAATATGGATACTTAAGAACTCTTTATGAACTTTTTGAAGCGTCAACGTGTCAGTTGTGTAGCTGTCAATGGAGGGACAAAGAGCTCTGAGATTTCATCAAAAAGATCTTCATTTGTGTTCTGAAGATGAACAAAAGTCTTACTTGTTTGGAACAACATGAGTGTGAGTAATTAATGACAGAATTTTCTTTTTTTGTGTGTGTGTGTGTGTGTGTGTGTGTGAGAATTAACCCTTTAAATCTCAAGGTAACACTCCCGTTTGCTCCTCGCTTGGACAGTGCGAGTCTTTGTGTTGGTGAGTCTGTGAGAGTGAGAGGGGAATATCCTGGGTTTGTCCATGACAGCTGAGTATCCAGGGTCTGTGGGGTGGAATGTGACCCTCTGAAGTTCCTTTGTTAGCGAAGGGAACAGAGTGGACAAAGCCGTGACCTCCGGGGTCGGCCAGCGCTGGGGGTTCTCTCTCTCTCTCTCTCTCTCTCTCTCTCTCTCTCTCTCTCTCTCTCTCTCTCTCTCTCTCTCTCTCTCTCTCTCTCTATCTCTCTCTATCTCTATCTCTCTATCTCTCTATCTCTCACTCTTTCTGTCGTCAATCGGTTGTGAAGAAAACGTTTGACCTGACCAAGATCAGCATGACTGGTTCATCAGAGATTTGAAACTTTCAATTTAAAAGTCCATCCTTGTAATAAAATAATGTAGTTTAGTATCGGATGATATTTGCATGTATTTTACAATAGTGCAGCACAGTTTGAACAGTAAATTTATTCCTGTGATCAAAGCTGAATTTTCAGCATCATCATTAGTCCAGTCTTCAGTGTCACATGCTGCTTAATAAATATTTTTTTATAACCTGTGATACTTTTTTCAGGATTATTTGATAAATAAAAAGTTTTAAAAAAGAACAGCATTTATTTAAAATATTAATCTTTTGTTACAATATACACCACTGTTAAAAAGTTTAGGGTCAGTAATTTAGTTTTTTGAAAGTATACATTTTATTCAGCAAGGATGCGTTAAATTTATTTATTTTTTTCTTAAAGTGGTAGTAATTATAAAACATATTGTTAGAAAAAATATATATTTTGAATAAATTTTGTTCTTTTTAACTTTAATCAATTTGACAGTACTAATATATATTAGGGCAAAAGTTCACCCTTTTAATGTATTTTGAAATAATATAAATTTAATAATATAAATAATAATAATATAAATAATACAATTTTTTTTTAAGTATATAGGACAATATTTTATTTATTATTAATTATTGGGTTGTGCCTTTATTCGAGTGGGATGTGCCATTACTTGTCTTTAAAGTCCACAATGTTTAATTAAACATTAAAAATGGGAGGGGGAGTCATAATGCAATTGAAATTTACGAATTTAACCTTATTTTTCAATTGTATAGGGTGATATCAGGTAAAATGGGCCATTTAAGGTTTGGGGGTCCCAGCTCCTCTGGAATTTAGAGCCAATGACTGCAAATGATTTCAAACTGTTGTCATAACTGTGCTTGACAAGTAACCGGTGATTTGATTAGTTTATGGTTGATATGGTGGGCGGGGGAATCATTCAAATCAAGACTACACCAGAAAGCTGCATGGTAAGTAGCCTGGCATACCAAATCTAACTTAACTATTATAAGGATGATAAATCTATAAAAAAATTAAAAATGCACATAAAAAAAATATGCGTAATATCTGTCTTGATGGCATCAATCAGAAATAATGTTGTTAGTTTGGTATATGAACATATTTTTTGAAAACGTGATGTTTTTCTTGGTGGCCCAATTTACCTTAACCCACTAAGGTAAAATGGGCCATAATCTGTGTGTGTGTGTGTGTGTGTGTGTGTGTGTGTGTGTGTGTGTGTGTGTGTGTGTGTGTGTGTGTGTGTGTGTGTGTGTGTGTGTGTGTGTGTGTCATACACACACATGTACACACACACACACACACACACACACCACTGACATCAGTTTACTGATGCTGTTCCAAAATTGACTTTTTTAATTGCACATTTGAATATGTGGGTTTGCACCCAAAATGTTTTTTTTTTTTAATGGCACATATGAATATGTTTGTTTAATGCAGTTTAAATGTCATGTGGCTGTATAAGCAATTGTGTTTTAAAATTAAAATTGAGGATAAATTAGCCTACTATTTCCCTTTGCAGTTTGACTGGCCCATTTTACCTGAAACTGCTCATGCAAAAAAAGTTGGCACAGCTGATGTTTCAAGAAATGTAGGGCCTAAATAATGATATTTTATTACATAATTTCAACAAAAAATTATCAAAAACAGTCATTATTAATCATAAAAACACATGGAAAAAGGCATATATGGTATTGTATTATTGTCCCAAACGATTTACCAAAAAATGGCCCAATTTAGCTGATATCACCCTATATACATAGGAGAATTGTATTTTAATTAATTAGTTTATTGTTTTAATGAATTTTAAATAGATCAAATTAAAAATAGTAACTGCAATTGAACTTAAGTTTCTAGTAGATTTTTTGTATTTCTTTCGTTTGACTTGTGACGATGAAGTGCAGCAGTGAGTCCACACACACACACACAGACCCTGGTTAACATCCGGGTTTCCCGCTGGCACCGCTGCTCTGGCTCTCAGTAGCCATTTTGGACGCTGTTCAGCTTTTCGCATGTCAGTCCCTCCTGCCCCCTCCAACTGCCCCGGCAGAGGGGGAGAAACACACGAGCTCGTGCACACAAGGGGGCTTCGCTTCTACTCCAAGCGTCCGCCAAACTCACGCTCCACCACGAGCACCTCCATGCTGGCCCGGCCAGGATGAACTGCTGGATGATTGTCGCATCAGGGACTTTATTTCCGATCAGCTCGCTTCTGAGGGATACATTGTGTTTTGAATGAGAGCTCGTGTTGTTATTGTAGCGTTGAAGAAACACGCGCAGGCCCTCGGCTCCTTCGCGTTCATGTGTTTTATTTCATTTTTAAATGCTTTCACGGCATAAAGGACAACATTTAGCGCCAGGATCCTCGAAGGAAGGAATATGTTTGTTCCCTGGCTGACTTTTACACTCATCTGGTGCACAGGTAAGGCGTTCGTTTACAGAAATTTGGTTTATCTTCAATTAAAACGATAGTATCTGGTTGGCTTTGTTACTAAACCTAGTCAGCTGCCTATCTAGACAGCGTTCTAGTTCGCACATGAAGCCCAATAATGCTATCTAGGTAGACAGCGTGATAGGTTTTGAAACACGGCCAGTATTACCAAACCATTCCAGCGATTGTTTGGGTTCAATGTATGTAACATTAATTTGTTGTTCACTCCAGTGGGTATATTTCTTAAGTTGTGGTTCTTCAGGTATCTCGACCTGGCTGTTTTAACGTTTCTCGTGCGAGATTTCAAGGGTTTTAAAGATCAGTGGGCACAAAGTAAAAAAACAGCTGGTGGCGTGTTGAAACAATCGCCCTCCACAAAACATTTAGCAGATTCACCTCATGTTTTCATGTAACATTTATTTTCCCAACTTGGTTTGTTTTCAGGGCAGCTTTATAAGATAATAAACATCTATAATTTCTTGGCTGGGATTGTTGCTTTTCTACATTGTGTTCAGTCCTTTATAATGTGGACAAACACAATATTTGTATTAGCCTATATTTAAAGCCTTATTTATTTATTTATTTTATTAATTATTATTATAGTCATGAGTTGCCAAGTGTTTGTTCAAAACTGCACTTTAACAGAAATTAAACTAAATTAGTTAAATATAAAAAATAATAACAAAAACACTAAAGCAAGTACCCGGTTCAGTGCAGGTGCTGTCAAAAAAAGAAAGAAAGAACTAAGTTATTTTTAAATAATAATAGGTTCAATTGTGTTAAAAGAATAAAGGCAAATAAAAACTTGTTTAATGGTTATAGGTTGAGAATTGGGTTTAATGGTGTCAAAGACAGAAAACAAATATTATTAATAATAATGAATCCATGTATCTTTCGTTCAATTGTTTTAAAAAAGCCAAATAAAGAGTAAATAATAATAACAGGCTGAGGTGGTGAAGTGGCATAAAAAACAAACACATAAATAAAAGTTAGGATTAATATATATATATATATATATATATATATATATATATATATATATATTAGAGAAAGCAAGGGAGAGAGAAGTGAATATATAAGATGAATATTTGTGTGTGTGTGTGTGTGTGTGTGTGTCCTTTTATGTAGCCACTTTTGATTTCCCTTAGTCCAGTCTGTTTGTTTGACCAGCAGACAAAGTGTTCTGCTTTGTCCAGTTATTGATGCTGATGTGTTGATTTTGATCATTGTTTTAAGGAACAGTGAGGATATCTTATCCTTAAAGCTGATTTGTAGGAGTCCCTTAAGAGTCCTTGATACACCCCTCTAGATCAGCGTGCGCGCGCGCGCGTGTGTGTGTGTCAGCTGCATGGTGGTGACGGGGAAGAAAGGTAAAAATTGGGCGCTTCAGCGTGAAAGCGCACCACAGGAGATCTTCGAAATACACTTACTCTGCGTGTGTGTGAATGAGGAAAGTGGAGTGCTGTGGGTTTTAAGTAGGGGGCTGCTGATGTAATTCACTCTTATCATGTGAGACCCAGTAGTATCAGTGACAAAGAAGCTATAGATTAAACATGTGCCGATCTATCGGCAGGAATTAGCCATTAAAAGCATGATGAACATCAACTTAAAACATGAACCCTGGTGCTAAAGCTTTTGTAGCCCTTATTTCTGTTGATTCTGGGTGCTTTAGTGAGTAGGTGGGGTCACATTTGCGGGGGCGGATGGGTGGCCAGCAGCTATATGTCGAATTTAAAGGGGCAGGCTTTGTTTTTATTTATTTTTTTAAAGCATGCAATGAGCATAAACCTTCTTGTCGGTGTAGCCCATCCAACATTGTCATAATCTGTATTTTCCCCCATTTAAATCTGACTTTAAGAGGTCTTTCTCCTAGCCTGTTGTGTGGCTCTTATGCTATGTAAACATCTCACAATCCATGACCCAGTTCTTTGTGCAAATGTGTGCGGTGATGCACGCCGTCGGTTATATGAAGAAGTGCCTTCTGACAGCTGATCCGACATCTGGATTTGATTTGGTGGTTTTCTTAAAGACCATAGAAACTGAATTCACGGGTCTTAAATCATCAACCCCTGAAGCATGTGGTTTGTGGCTGTGTGTTTTGGTACTGAGGTTTGATGGCTAGTTGAACACACACTGGGGTTTCAGATGAAGTGTTTTTAAGTGTTCAAATGTCTCATTAGGTTTTGATTGACAGGTAAATGTTTCTTGTTATCTATTGAACTACTTTGCAAATATGAAAGCCAATATTTTATATAATATATAATTCAGTTCAGTTATTTGTTGACTAATACCTGGATAGATGCAGCCACACTTCTAATGCATTATGCATACCAAAATATACTTTTTTTTTAAAGATATCAAAAGCAAAACATTTGTTTTTTGTTGCAAATCATTTGCAATGCATCATTTGTTTGCATACACTATGGTTTTATATTTTGTTTTCTAATACATTAGTGTATTGTAACTACTGTGCAATGCATTAAAAAGGCGGACATAAGTGAATCCCGGTGAGCTTCAAAAGACATTTTTATATGTTTTTCTTAATACAGCGCTGCATTGATGTATTTTTTTTTAGCATCACCCTTTTTCTCTCAACAAAACCCTAATAAGATTTTTTCATTGGTTTTTGGATTATTGCAGAAAAAAAGCTCTGTGACCCAAAAAAGTTCATAATTCTTCCACGTTTTGTTCGCTGATTAACTTTTATGTAGGGATGCACCGATATGAACATTTTGGCCGCTGCCGATAACCGATAGTTCTTTTCATTTGAAAGCCGATAACCGATATATTGGCCGATAAATCTAAATAAAAAAAATGATATACTTTGATAGCCTGTATAACAAAATGCTCACCATTAAAAGCCTTGTCTCAAACACTTTTAACATAAATCAAACATATACAATACAGTATAGCTGTATAGTTTGAACCAGTGTAAGATTCCTTAACTTTTAAAATTAATTTTACACTCATATGGACAACTTTCTTTATTAAAAAATGGTAACACTTTATAATAAGGTTTAATTTTGTTAGCATTAGTTAGCATGAACCAACAATTTTATAAAACATTTTTAAGAAAGTTGTATCTGTTAACATTAGTCAATGCTGTGAACTAACATGAACACACATATTTTATTAACTAACAATAACACAGGCTATTGCTCTCTGTTAGTAGTTAATGCATTAACAAATTAGACCTTATTGTAAAGTGTTATCAAAAAATAATAACATTGGGCTGCACATAAAGAAACAAAATGCATGTGGCATTGATCAATAAAATGGAATCGCCTCCGCACGGACAATAAGAAAAATATATTTTTATCAAACCATATCGTTGATGAAAATAATACGAGAACAAAATAATGTTAGTTATTAATTATACGAGAACAAAATAATGTTAGTTATTAATTATAACGCAATTTTTTTGAAAAAATAAACATTTGAATATTACATTGATAGTAAACATCTTTAATAGCTTAGTTACTGTTTCAAATGACATTGCTGTGTGAGCGCGCGCGCTGAAGCTGAAGAGAACGAACGTTAAAACCGAATCGCTTTGCTAGAAGGTTAGGCCTAATCAACTCGACGGTTGCTGAAGAATGCAAACCCAAAAAATTTACAAATGTATTACAATAGTGAATACAATTATAATTGTATGACAGTCCCAATCATAGCTTTTAATGTTTTGCATTGTTGTTTAATCTGCGCGCGCTGGAGCTGAAGAGAACGAGCACCGGGAAACTGAAGAACTTTTCTAGCAGGGTGTTTAAATCCACGAAACGCATCATATGTGAGATTAATCAGATATTTATATTACATCAACTTTATATTACGACTTATCTGCGCAAAATGACGTGAATGCACAATCGAACTTGTGCTGGTTATAATGTGTAATATCCCTGTTCTGGACGCGCTATTCCCACAACAACGCGCTGAAACGGCAACTAAACAGAGAATTCACAACGTTTTATTACAATAGTGTTATCATTATAATGGCATCTATGACAGTCTCAATTATAGTTATAAATGTGCATTGCTGTTTGAGCTGCCCACGCTAAAGATAAAGATGATCACCGGTACAATGAAGCGCTACTGCATCGTTCATTAACTCAACCAAACGCATCCTATATTAGATTAATCAGATATATATACACAAATTAAACATATTATAACTTACAATGGCACAGAATGCTGCGAATGCTCAAGAGAACTTGACTGTGCTTGTCATGAAGGCTTAACTCCATAGACGCGCTCTTTCCGCCTCAACGCGCTCGACGCACTGAAACACGTGGGCGAACAAGAATTCACAACATTCTTTTGCAGGCGTGTTTTTATTATAATGTTATGAAGCATATGTGACAGATTTGTGCTGCACATGTTGCACTGAACTGTATCTTCCTTTTCGAAGTGAATCCAATCATTCAGAACCATCATGGCGAACAGCGCACGTCTCTCAACTGAAGTAAATAATCTATTATCTATCGGCTTTGATATATCGGCCAAATTTTCTTATCGGACCGATAACGATAACATCAAAAAATACCATTTATCAGCCGATATCGATATGTGGTCGATATATCGTGCATCCCTACTTTTATGAATTTTGAAGCCTAAATAAAATCGCTAGAAGTACATAGTTAAATATGGGCTCTAAATGAACTACACAAGTCACATGACTTCAGAGTCACCACCAATAAGCTTCCTACAACTCTTTCAATCTTTATTTAAAAAAAACAAAAACATTGATCTTCTCTGAAAGTTTGAGTTAGAAGAGTTTGCAAGAGTGCGATTTATAAAAACAAGGCTATGAAAGCATGTGAGTAGATGAGTTTACCTATTAGGCTGATGATGTAACATCCCTAACAACCTATATAGTCTCATTTAGACACTTGTTAGCAACCGCCTATTACAAGACAAGTAAAAGCTTTTTAATAAAAATCACAAAGGAGTATTACTGATGTATTTTACGTCATAGAATAAAATGTGCAAATATCTTAAAGCGTGTGTTCACTACAGACCTTATTACCGGCATTTAACCAAAAACTCATTGGCTGTGTCCGAAATCGCTCACTATACCCTTAAATGCAACACTATTTGAGGGGACAACCATTTATAGTGGTGTCCGAAACCATAGTGGACATTATCAAGTACACTCATTAGATCCCACAATGCACCGTGATAACGAGTGTACAACTGATGTACTCTCAACGGCTAGAGAATACCCATAATGCACTGTGAGAGTCGCAAGTCAAATTAATTCCCGCTCATGAAGATGCCGCCCCCAGCTGAATCATCCATCCATTTTCCAAAAAAAGCCGTTGACTTCAGGACGATGGAATCGGAAGTTCAACTGATTTCTAGGTTCTGGCCTAGAAAAATTTTCCCTGGCAAATATATTAATGATTGAGAAATAATTGCATGTATTAATATCTCTGTGTCTGTCTTTCTCTATCAGGAGCCAGTCATGCGGAGGTGGCGACCAGAGAGTGCGTCTACTACAATGATAACTGGCGAACAGAGAAAACCAATCAGAGTGGCTTTGAGAGGTGTGAGGGGGAGAAGGACAAGAGACTGCACTGTTACGCCTCCTGGCTGAACTCCACCGGGACCATCCGCCTGGTCAAAAAAGGCTGCTGGCTCGACGACTTCAACTGTTACGACAGGTCTCGTCAAAACCACCTTTATATAATCTCACTGTCTGATTTTTTTTTCCCCCACTGATATGATCCGGGAGTTGCTGCCAAACAAATGTTTTCATCACAATCTTTTGCTTCTAGTTTTAAAGTCACTTTACATCACATGCTTCATTGGCTGTATTAGATAGAAGCTATTTAAACGTACACTATAGTTCAAAAGTATGTTTTTGAGCATAAATCTCTTATGCTCACCAAGGCTGCATTTATTTGATAAAAAATACAGTAAAAGCATTAATATTGTGAAATTATAAAATATAACTGTTTTCTATTTTATAACTGTCTACATTTGGATATATTTAAAAAATGTAATTTATTCCAGTGATCAAAGCTGAATTTTCAGCATCATTACTCCAGTCTTCAGTGTCACATGATCTTTCAGAAATCATTCTAATATGATGATTTGCTGCTCAAGAAACACTTCTGATTATTATCCATTTTGTGCTGGTGCTTCATATTTCTGTGGAAACCGTAATGCATATTATTTTCAAAATTCTTTTAATAGATCATTTGAAAAAACAGCATTTTATTTGCATCCTTTGCAATAAAGTTGTATGCATCCTTACTGAACTAAGTGAACGTGTGCAGATGTAGGGGACATTAGAAAGTGATCAATGAGGACTGGAAATGTGAACTTTTGGGAAAAGCCGAAACAATGTTTTTTTGCAGATGTGTTTGCTGGTTTTCTTGCTCAAAACGTTTTAGACCCCGTTTACACCTGTATATAGTGTCGTCCACTTGTGATCCAAAATGCATCTTAATCTAAAAGTAGTAACTTTGGCCCTGTTTACATTCTATAATGTAGCAATGTCTTTGTACCACATAGCAGTCTTAAAGGGGTCATCAGATGCCCATTTTCCACAAGTTGGTATGATTCTTTAGGGTCCTCATGTAAAGTTTGTAACATACTTTGGTTTAAATTCCTCAATGGTTGTGTAAAACAAAACCCTTTTTACCTCCTAAAAAACAGCTCTGTATACAGTATACAAATGGCTGAGGGCGAAATATGCTAATACGAGACAGTTCGTCAGTGGTCGTGGGCGGAGCATGAGCGATATTACATCATATTGCTCAGAAAATCCAAACGGCTTGATTGAGTGTTTAGGCTTTTTCAGGATAAAAAAAAAAAAGTGAATGGATTTTTTTCATTGTATGGTGGTTGTCCACACACTGCAAAGACACATGCAAACACCATATAAAAGTGAATTTTGTATCCGATGACCCCTTTAAATTCAAAAACAAAAATCAGTGCAA
This sequence comes from Gila orcuttii, assembly GCA_026230005.1. Taxonomy (NCBI): domain Eukaryota; kingdom Metazoa; phylum Chordata; class Actinopteri; order Cypriniformes; family Leuciscidae; genus Gila; species Gila orcuttii. Next base: position 5,784,393 of record JAPDVR010000008.1, on the reverse strand, counting down.
TGTTACAGCAACAACTAATTTTCAGTTCATCCCTTCACTGTTTCTCTGTGTGAGCAGACAGGAGTGTGTGGCCACAGAAGAGAGTCCGCAGGTTTTTTTCTGCTGCTGTGAGGGAAACTATTGCAACGAGAAGTTCACACACCTGCCAGAAGCCATCGCCCCTGCAGGTAAAGCAGACTTCATGTGTCTCCTTCAGGCTCCTCTGCCCAACAATATCTGTGGATGGTACTTTTATTGCTATTTGGACTGCAAATAGTCATGATTGTCAATGTTTGGTGTAGAAAACATCCTGTTTGTCATGTTTTTACCATGCTTAAAGGGTTAGTACACACAAAAATGAAAATTGTCATTAATTACTCACCCTCATGTCGTTCCAAACCCGTAAGACTTTCGTTCATCTTTGAAACACAAATGAAGATCTTTTTATTTCTATCCCTCCATTGAAAGTCTATTCACCCAAAACTTTGACACTTCGAAACGTTCATAAAGAGATCATAAAATAAATCCATATGAATTCAGCGTTTAATCCAAGTCTTCTGAAGAGATATGATTGCTTTATATATCATGAACAGATTGAATTTAGGCTTTTATTCGCATATAAACATTGATCAGCGGACATAAACAGAAACTCAAGTGTACTTGCTTGACTCACAAGAACAAACTCATTTGTTCCTCCTTCCGTGACATCACAGAATATGATGGATTAATATTAATATAAAGTTTATGTGCGGCCATAGCTGTGCGATTTTTATAATGGCTTCAAACTTTTTTTTATATAATTAGCATTTTATTTTACACCCGAATATATTCCTAGTCTGCTATTTCTGTTGAGTTGATATTATGTTGTGTTTTCTTCTAGTAAAAATCCAGCCTCCAGACCCGGGCCCGTCTCTCCTGGGCGTGCTGGTTTATTCCCTTCTTCCTCTGGCCATTCTCTCTCTGGTCCTGGTGCTCGCCTGCTGGACGTACCACCAACGGAAACCACCCTACAGACACGTCGACATCGGCCAGGTCTGACAATTATGTGTGTCCTAGGGCATTTTCAGACCCTTAGATCGTTTGCTTTGTACCGAAAACCGGGACTTCATTTGTTACAATGTTGCATTTTCTTCTTGGTTCGAAGTGTACCAAAATGTGTTTATGCAAGTCACATGCTAGTGCAACTGTCCTTTTATTGGTCAGTTTCCTCTGTGTCATCCATCAAAATGGATTGACAAGTTTGCTCCACCAGCATATTGTGGCTTTATTTGTTGCTGTCTTGGCACGTGCAGACACTATACAAATGGTGCCGTCATTCCTGCTCTAACTGATAAATGATACATAATGCAGTTAGAGCGGGAATCAAGGCTTCGTCGGGACAGCGTTCTTGCAATGCACGGAGAAGAGCAATTACACAACATTTTAAGATGAAGAGATACTCTTTGGTGTTATAACTAATATGCTCACTCACAGAGTCAGACACTGCTGCTTTTGATATAACACATTTCCCGTTATGAATTCTGATACCGCTTGGTTCATTGGTCTGTTGGGTTGGATTGCTTTCTCACCTCCACAGAACCGCTCTATATTTTGTTTTTAATCAGGCCGAGACCACCTCGTTCAGGCGATCTCGGATTGATTGTTTTGGTGCTGATCCGAGCATGATTGCCGTGTTCATATATGCCTAAAAAAATCGAACTAAAGCAGAAAAAACGCTCCAAACGAATCAGATTTGAAAACGCCCTTGAATAAAAATGTTTAATATTTTTGTAGCTCCATATACACTACCATTCTTTTTTTATTTTTAAAGAAGTTAAGTTTTATTCAGCAAGAATGCATTTATTTTATCATAAGTGACAGTTATAATGTTACAAAACATTTCTATTTCAAATAAATTCTGTTCTATTGAACTTTCTATTCACCAAAGGATCCGCAAAGAATTGTATTACGGTTTCCACAAAAATATGAAACCGCACAGCTGTTCTTAACATTGATAATAATAAGAAATGTTTCTGGAGCAGCAAATCAGTATATTAGAATGATTTGTGAAGGATCATGTGACACTGAAGACTGGAGTAATGATGCTGAAAATTCACATGAATAAATTACATTTTAAAATTATACATAATTAAAATTGAAAATGGCTGTTTTAAGTTGTAATATTTCACAATAATAATGTTATACTATATTTTTGATCAAATAAGCATAGTGAGCAAAAGACACTTCTTTCAAAATGTATGTCATACTAAATGTATTTTCTTTGATTATACAGCTGCACTTATGTGCTTTTAAATGAGTATTCATTTTGATTTGTCTTGATTAGGATGCTGGTCTTCCTCCACCGTCTCCTCTGGTTGGACTGAAGCCTCTGCAGTTGCTGGAGTTGAAGGCTAGGGGGCGCTTTGGCTGTGTATGGAAGGCCCAGTTACTGAGCGAATATGTAGCAGTGAAAATATTTCCCATCCAGGTACATATTCCACTCATGCACCTTGAAAAGAGGATTGCTTGTTTTGGTTTTCTCAAATGAGTTCTAGTGCGTGTGTATAATGCTTGATTCTGAAACAATGTGTATATTAACAGGACAAGCAGTCATGGCAGAACGAAAGAGACATTTACCTCACAGAGGGGTTTAAACATGAGAATATTCTACACTACATCTCAGCAGAAAAACGAGGCACCAACCTGCAGATGGAGTTGTGGCTGGTCACAGAATTCCACGAAAGGGTCAGTGTGTTTTATTTTTCTTCAAATGTCCCTATAACGCACAACCTCATTGTGGGGTCAAATGGACCAAATGATGTTTTAAAGATGCACCGAATAAAAACTGTTAAACTGTTGTATCTAAAGATATGCATAGAAGCAATCATAATGTCATAAAAATGTCTAAATCTTTATTCACTGCAGGGCTCGCTAACAGATTACCTGAAGGGGAACCCGGTGAGCTGGCCTCAGTTGTGCCATATTTCCGCAAGTATGTCCCGTGGCCTGGCATACCTTCATGAAGACCTTCCTTACCGTGCAGAGGGACCTAAACCAGCAATTGCACACAGGTACACACACCTGATCTTGCAGCATTTGATGTGTTCTTTTAAAAGAGTTTTTAATATTATGCTCTTGCTGTCACTGTAGGCATTTGGTGATTTGATGTTTGTTTTGCAGAGATTTCAAGAGTAAGAATGTCCTGCTCAAGATGGATTTAAGTGCAGTGATTGCAGACTTCGGGTTAGCGGTCCGCTTTGAGCCTGGGAAACCGCCTGGAGATACACACGGTCAGGTGAGGATCTAAGTGCAAACAGATGAAGCAAGCCTTTGACTACATTTCACTTCATATATTCTAACCCTAACATAAAATATCTGAATTCAATCTGAAGTAAAAAAAAAAAACATTCTGGAGCAATATACACAACCAGTTTGGGGTCGATAAGATTTTCTTTTTTCCTTACCAAGGCTGCATTTATTTGTTAAAAAAACACAATAAAAACAATAATATAGTAAAATATTATTACAGTTTTAAATAACTGTTTTGTATTTGAATAAGTTTTAAAATGTAATTTATTCCTGTGATGCAAAGCTGAATTTTCAGCATCATTACTCCAGTCTTCAGTGTCACATGATCCTTCTGTGATCTGTGATCATTCTAATATGCTGATTTGCTGCTCAAGAAAAATGTCTTATCAATATTTAAAATGGTTGTGCTGCTTCATATTTTTGTGGAAACTGTGATGCATTCTTTAATGAACAGAAAGTTCAAAAGAGCAGCATTAATTTGAAATAGGATTTCAATTAGAATTTTGAAATTTTAACTTTATCATTGTCTTAACTGTGATTTCTGATACGTTTAATGCATCCTTGCTGAATAAGTTATTTATTTAAAAAAAAAAAATCAATGATCCCAAACTTTTAAAAGGTTTGTGTAAAATTGTATATCAATATTAATTGTTGGGATTCAGGTGCATCAATTAAAAATAAAAACAAAATCTGCTCACCTAGTTAAAAACTATAAATGCAAATTTAAAGAAACACTAGTCTAATCCATCTTATACTTGGAATTTTACGTTGTGTTCTGAAAATATTGCTGCTCTTATGATAAAGTGCTTGTGATGTTTCTCTTCGTCTTGGAATAAAAGCATCAGCTAAATAAATAAATGTAAGAAACATGAAGTTTTCAGTCCGAGATCAAATCGATATTACAGAAGGATTATAAAAATGAAAAAGCTTAAAAATAAAATGCAAATGTGTCAATCCCAACACATCTTCATTACTTCAAATAAATAATGTTTAAAAAATCTGGAGCAAAATATATATATATATATATATATATATATAATGATTGCATCATTTTTCATTTAGCCAATTCTAAGTTAAAGTAAGTACAAATTTTAATCATAGGATGTGGCCAAGTTGTCCCCAAACTCCACTGGAATGACAGTGGACCTGTCTAACATGTTTGTGTTTTCTGTATCCGTCACAGGTGGGAACGCGCCGTTACATGGCTCCAGAGGTGCTGGAGGGAGCCATTAATTTCCAAAGGGACGCCTTCCTAAGGATCGACATGTACGCTCTAGGACTGGTGCTCTGGGAACTGGTGTCTCGCTGCACCGCCTCTGATGGTGAGTCCACACACATATCAGGATCTCCGGCTCTGTGTGTGCAGTCAATGAGTTGTTTCTGGAATTTATGCATGTTTATATTAATCTAATTACTTGAGGAGGAGAATACTAAACCATAATGAGTGTAAAATATATATATATATATATAGAGAGAGAGAGAGAGAGACTAATCAGCGCTCAAGCTCACACATAAAGCTTGCCCCAAAGCACCAACAAAAGTAATGATTATGAATGTGTCAGGAGAAAAATAGCAAGGAGATATTTTAATTATTTCTTAATAAACTAGTGTTAGAGTCAGTGTCTGCTGCCATCTCCTCCGCTTTCATACAGCTTACATAATCAGAGAGTATTTCTAGCTAATGCTGTTGCTGTCTCACTCAGGTCCTGTAGGTGAGTACCAGCTGCCCTTTGAGGAGGAGGTGGGCCAGCACCCTTCACTGGAGGACCTTCAAGACGCGGTGGTCCACAAGAAGATACGGCCCACCTTTAAAGACTGCTGGATTAAACATCCGGTGAGAAAATACATTTGAATAGGAATTAGGGCTGCACTGTTAATCCAAATAAAACCAAAATTATGATGTGTGCTGTATTGTCACTGTGTTCCTTTACACGCGAGCAGTTCCTGATCTGCTTGTTTTCAGCGTCTGAGAGCGACCGACTCTGTTCACAGTAAATGCTGATCCACACAAACTCTCTGCATCTGCTCTGAGTTTGGGGCTCTTGCAACGTACATTTGGGACGCAACATGCTCCAATCATCTTCACAAAATTGGAATGAGAAGCACTTATCAACAAACATTTCTTTTTCTTTTTTTTATTTAGTAACTATTTTAATATTTTTGAGTAATAATAATGAAAATGAAAACTTTTATTATTATTATTATTATTTTGTAGTTGTCAGCTGCCAGTTTTGCAAACTGGTAAATGACCATTTAGATTTTGGCCAAATTGGGCAGCCCAACAAACAGGCATTTCTTATTTTAGTTTTCTTTTAGTAATTTAGAATTTTTATTTAGTAGTAGCGATAATAATAATCATAATTATTATTTTGTAGCCATAGTGATATACATTTACAAATTTTGGGACAAATTGTGCAGCCCAACAAACAACTATTTCCTGTTTTGTTTTCATTCAGTAATTGTTTACAATTTTAAATTGTATTAATAATAATTATTATTATTTTGTAGCCATAGTGATATATTCACAAAACAAAAAGCATTTTGTTTTGTTTTAATTTAGTCATTTTTATCATATTTTATTCACAATTTTTATTGGATTTTTTTTTTTTAATTGCAATTTAAATCAAAATCAAATATTCTAAATAATCAGGTTTTATTTTGACATCTTTCTCACCACCAGGGTTTGGGCCAGTTATGCGAGACCATCGAGGAGTGCTGGGACCACGACGCTGAGGCTCGACTCTCTGCGGGCTGTGTGGAGGAGCGCATCTCCACCGCCTCCAAGATACCCAACACCATCAACACGTCTACCTCAGAGTGCCTGGTCTCCATGGTCACATCTGACAGCGACACGGACCTTCCTCCCAAAGAGTCCAGTACCTGAACCTGAACGCTGCGGAGTAATCAACCTCTCCAGTAATGTGAACTTTGCTGCTAATTTGATCTCTTGATCGTCATGTATTTAATTTTTTCGCGTCATTGGATCGGTTTCACCAGCACATTCATCTACTGTATTCTTCCTCTCGGAAGGCAGACACAAAAAAAAACTCAAACGTGAGAAGACTGAACTCTCAGAGGGCATTCAGGGGATTGTTTCAGACTGCTGGGATATGAGCACACGTTACCTCATCAGTTTTAATGCCATTTTTATGTTGTTTTTTTGCCTTTACTCCATGAATACCTCCATCCGAACGATCTACCCCGGTTTTATCGAGACTACGCGACGATCTGATGACTGTTACACTAAAGCAACCTTCCCAAGAGCACACAAGGTCCTCTTTGTTCTCAGTGAATTTTAGCGTAGTTTTATTGCTGTTTACCTGTACCCTTTCTTCCCTGAAATGTCTCGTGGGATGTTGTTTTTCTTATATGCGTTTGTGACGGCAGTGGTCTGGAACACTGGAAGCTGAAGGCAGCAGGACTGTTATGATTTGAGTTGCCTTTCGGAGCGTTGGGATTGATTTTAATGTAGAATCCGCTTGTCATTGAAGTATCTGAAGTATCAGAAGTGCCATCAGTAGAGCATCCCGAGCGGCGTGTTTTAGCGTTCGTTGTTTCTGCGTGACAAGAGCTGCAGTTGAAGTATTTTTTTGGCGCTGTGGCCGCACAAAGACCAGCGCTGCGTTACAGGTTTGATTTTCAATCGGTGTAAATGTATCGGTGCATCAGGAAAGTGTGTGATGTTTTTCCACTACACTACTCAGGTAAACTCTGTGCACATGATTGTGTGACCGCTCACTCTTACAGCAATAGTTCTCAGCAGTATGGTGAATCTCACTAAGAAAAACCTGGGTCATAAATCATCTTCAAATCAAAATGGAAAAAATATTGAATTATACAATTAGGACAATTTGTGCTCAAAGAAAGTAACGCTTATTTTTAGGGCCAAGAGTGCCATTATTTTCATAACCGTTAAACACATTTGGTCACAATATAAAAAATTTCATAATGGTCCTAAAATAGGATTAGTTTTCTTTAATTTAGCAGAAAATAAATGTTTTTAAGTAATTAATGTTTTTTGCATTACTGTAATGAGAACAAAATGTGCTGTACTATTATGAAAATAATGTCAAAATATAAAAAACATAATGGTGCTAAGGTAGGTTTCGTTCTCTTTATGGAACATTACATGTTGCAGAAAATAATGCTCTTTTTTTAGGCCGTTTCAGCATTTATTTTATAACAATTAAGCAACAATTTCTCCCCCAAATTATCATTATCATTAAAGCACAGATTTTTGCTCTGATGTAATGAAAATAAAATGTGCTAAACTGTCTTTAAAATAATGTCACCATATTAAAAAATCATAATGGTCCTAAAGTAGACTTTATTCACTTAATGCCACGTTTAGTTTCTTATTTTTTCTGTTGATTTTTGAGGTGAAACATGACCTGGACATTTCTTAAATCACGATCATCTCAGCAGTGGTGATTTCTCAGAGCTGGCCTGTTTCACGCAATAACTTCAGCAGTGAAGAAGACTGAATGTCTGTAGTGCTGGAATCTGCTCTGTCAAACTGTTCAATCAACTCATGGACTCCCAGTGTTGTTCAGAAACGGGCAGCTTTTATCAAACTCATTCAGCGTAACACTAAAACCATCACTGAATATCCACCTTCATACGCTCAGTGATTAGATATACCTCAGAAATTGTGAGTTTTTTTATATACAGTATATATATATATATATGTATATATAAAAAGTATTTTATTCTGTTTTGTGGTAGCAATATAATTTAATATACAGCTGCTTTTCTGTGACGATATTATTTTGTTTTTAATCAATTATTTTTGACAGAAGGTGCTCTGAATTTCATCGCCAGGTGCTCGGTGCATTTCACAAAGTTTTTCTTTTTTTTTTTTTTTTGAGTCAGCATCCGCAGGTGAAATGGCTTCTGTGGTTCAGAATAACTGTTCTCTGAGGACATGCAAACCTTTCACAGTTGTATTTTTCATTTGTTTGTTTGTTTGTGTGGTACATGTATCTTCTTCCTTCGTCTCCACCTTAACAATTGTATTAAGTTGGATTTGTCTATTATCAAATCAGGGATTTGAAATATAATTAAAGTATTGCAGTGCAAGTTGTGCAAATTTTAGTTTAAGCCAAACTTTGTATCCTATATCAGGTGTTGATGTGTGATGTACATAATGATATTAGATCCGCTAACTGATGTAGTTGAAGCATCTTTTACTCTTGTTATATTTCTCTACGTTTCACTCAAACTGAAGAAGTGTTCATACATTAGGACTACCTGAGTACAGATTTCCCATGATCCTTTGCTGGCCTGATGTGGGCTGGTTCTCATTAAGGAGATGATGTTGATGTGTTTTTTATTTTTACTGCTGCTAATGTAGTAAATGTGTTGTGTTGCCCCTGTTTGGGTCATTTCAGACTCTGCTGCCATGTTCAGTATTTTGTTGAATTAAACATTACCCATGTTTCTCACTTAAACGTAGCCTACTGTTTGTCGGATGTAGACACTTTTATTTATTTTTCTTTCTCTGTCTCTTTGATTATTTATAGTCTCTTGTCTTTTTATTAGCCCTTAAAACTGACAAATGTTATTCTTTGAAAATGTTTAAAAAGAAAGGTAATTGCGACTCTACAACTCGCAGTAGGCCTACCGCCTTTTTTTCTGTCAGAATTGCGAGATGTAGCCTAGCCTAAACTCGCGATTGAATGTGATATTACAGAAGATGTGACATTCAGCCACACGTGGCGGAACGAGTAGGCCTATATTGTTTAATTTAGACAAACATTCTAACCTGTAGTTTTTGTGCAATTATTAATTATACAAATACAGTTTTTTTTTTTTAGTTTTTTTTTTTTTTTTGATTGCATTCACTAACACGCTTGGCTTAAAGCTATGGTATACGATTTCAAAAATTGTTCATTATTAATATCCTCGTTTAGATGCTGGTTATGGTTATATAGTACAATCCTAACAATATGAATAGAAAAAAGAATGAAAAAAATCCATTCACTCTATAGGGCTTGGGCGCCGCGTTGCATTCTGGGACGTGGCGGCCATCTTGACAGCTATACGAATGTAAACATACAGCAAACCGAACGAGGAGAAGCAGAGTTGAGAGAAAGAAAAGAAAATAAATATGTTAAAACACCTAAAAGGATGTGCAATTTACCGCGATAGGTTATCTAGGGAAGCCAGTGACCAATATGTGGACAAAATCGCCATTATAAACGGTTTGGATCCTTATGAAATTTCACATAAAGAGTGGAGCACCGACGAGGACTTGCTGCCGCAGTTTTGTATAAACGACATATTCAGCTACCTTGTTTGTGGTGTGAGCGCCTACACCTCTGAACAGTTCCGAAGCTACAAGGCATTGGAGTCGCATGTTCAGTTCACAAATGGATGGGTTCAGGAGCTGCAGATCATCATAACGAACAGTGGGAATGCAGTAATCCGGACAAAGGTAAGGTGCGCTCCACCTAGCTGCTAGTTTAGTAACAGTTAGTGCTAACAACCATTCACACATGTAACGTACTTATAACTATGTGTTTCAAAAGTGTAGTTAGTAGCTGTTTTAAGCAAAACTTAAGTTAGTAAGCAAAACGATGCTTAGGGCAAGGGGGTAGCAACAGGACAATAGTACAGAGACTGACAGGTCAGATGGAAGGGCTAACGTTAATGTTATGAGAGTATTAAAATATGGAATATTTTACAGGAAAATACTAAAACGGGAAGACAGTGGGAAAAGAGCTCAAATACGTGAGAAATCCGGAAAAAACGGGAGGGTTGACAGCTAACGTTACTAACTACAGATTTGAAACACATAGTTAAAAGTACATTTGTGAATGGTTGTTAGCACTAACGGTTACTAAACTAGCAGCTAGTTGGAGCACATCTTAAAGTTATTTTTTGTCCGGATTACTGTGTTCCCACTGTTTGCCGACTCTTTGTTGGGAATTTCATATAGATCCAAACCGTTAAAAGTGCAGATTTTGTCCACATACCGGTCCCTGGTTTCCCTATTTAACTTATCCTGGTAAATTCCACATCCTTCTAGGGATTTTAACATCTTTTTTTCCTTTTCTTTCTCCCAACTCGGCTGCTTCTCCTCGTTCGACTTGCTGTATGTTTACATTCGCGAAGCTGTCAACATGGCGGCCACGCCAAGTAATGACGTCACGACGCCCAAGCCCTATTGGCTGTACAGCCGCAGAGAAGTTGACCGATGTAAGCTGGCCGGCCGGACAACTTACATTGGTCAACTGCTCTCATCCAATTACCAGCTACACTTGAAACTCCGCCTGGCGCTCGCGTCTCCACCCACCGCCCCCTCCGGCGACATGAAATTGCACGCATAAGCAGCTGACAGTCTATGGTAGCTAGCTAAGTAGCATATCAGCAATGGATAAAAAAAAGAAAGAAAGCAGCAAGCGTCCCCTGCTTGTCCCTACAGTAAAGTTAGGACGAAAGAGAAAGTCATTAGAGGAACGAGCAGAGATTTAAAAAAAATGTGAAGAACGCCGAACTTTGAGTAGGATAAATATAGGGTCCACCATTGACCGTTGGAGGAAGCTTCAGGAAGATCTGGGGCTGAAGACCGACGCTGACACGGCTGACTTTTTGTTGAGCAGGTAAACATTTATTTATACTTTTATGGTGTGACGTGTTACATAAATAGCTTTTTATCAGTTTGACAACTTGCTCATGCTGCAGGTCGGCATTGGAATGTTAGCCGTTTAGCATTGCCTATCACGGGTCAAAGTAATTATATTTCTTGAAGTCCTTGAATATATTTTAGTAGGCCTAGCGGGTTTCTGTTCGAGCCGATCGAAATTTGAACAAGATGCGCTGTGTGCTGCAATAACAATTACTGAAAATCTTAGCAATGCTAGTAGTATTATACTAATGGTGGTGGGGAGTTTAGAACATTTCATGTGTTGCTAATCTTGCGTTGACGTGAACTCAAACGTGACATTGAATTGTTGATGAAGCAACTAAGTTCAAGTGTCTAAAGGCAATTTTACATATGATGTGTGTCCGATGTTTACTACCGGCGATCACAGCTTGACTGAGTGACGTTGTTCAATTCGTTTCCCGGTGGGAGGGATCAGGTAGCACAGAGGCGAGGGGTGTGTGTGTGGAGGGGCGGGATGAGTTTTTTAAAACTTCCCTAACGTCTCAGGCTTTCTCGACCGATTTTTAACATTGTATACTATAGCTTTAAAAATATGATTTATGACGCTTTATAACTAGGCTATGCAGCAGCAGAGGGCAGTAGGCCTATGTGTTCTCATGATCTCTCAGCGCATGCGCTCATGTCGGACAGATGTTGAATGCAAGGTTAGGAAACAGGACATAATGGACAGTCCCAAATATTTAATTCCCACAGAAATCTCGCCAGACTCCTCTGTCCTTTTAAGGATCTACGGTAATACACCAGGAATGACAAATGACTGCAATCCTCAGAGAGAGTCACAAGACAACCTGCTTAAAATAGACGTCAACGGTTCTATTAACAACAAGACGATTCATTTGGCCGTGAGTGTTTTGGTTTATCAGTCAAAAATGAAAAAAAAAAAAAAACACTTATTTTCTAAAAACCTTTTAATGCAAGTTTGTTTGCTTAAAAAGTTTTTATTCACTCTTCCACAAATTAAAGCCTTAAAAAGGTCTTAATTTAGAACAAAAAGTCTCAAATTCATGAAGTCATTGCATTAAATGCTGCACGCAATGTGAGTATCTTCCTCAGTTTTTGTCATGTTTTCCAATACAAATAACCATGAATATCCATAAATCAAGATACTTGAGATACAAAATAAACATAAGTTTTGTTCCCTTACAAGAGCGGTAACTATATTGCGTAGCAACGCTGCGGGAACTCCTCCCTTCTCCACTTTTGTTGAGATCTTATTGGCTAATGCCAGCTTGGAACAGCTGACCAATTATCGCGAAGTATGCAAATACTGACAGGCTCGCGGGCAGTATAAAATTCATGGGCGCGACAATTGCGTCAGAATCTGTTTCTTCACGCTGCCGTCGTGGAAGCTGTACTCGGAGGACTAGCAACCTTTTCCCCCAAGCATCCGATGGCTTCAACTTGCCATCAACCCGCCCGACGAACATTAGTTCTTCTGCGTCGCCTGCCTGGGCCTTGCCCGCTACGCCGAGCTGCCGGTGCGCTCCCTAAGAACCAGGAGGGATATGGTTCGTGTTATAACAGGGACGAGGCCCACTGCCCTCCCCCCGCCTGGAGGCGAAGATGACAATGGGGCCTGGAGCCGCCGTCATCCATCGTCATCGCGCTCTCCTGTCCTCCTCGCGGACGCGAACTTTACCCCCCCCCCCCACGCTGTTGCAGACTTCGTTTTCTTTCGGAGCTGGTGGGGATGTCGACTCCATGTCGCTGTCGGCATTGGAGAAGGACTGGGCAGCATCCAAACCGGACCGCCCTGACCGAGAGGGCCCTTTAGACCTACAGGAGGAGCTCGTCAGGTTATTATAATGGTGTCTCCTCTGGGATAACGGTCCAAAACTAAAAATAACTGATAAATACTGATAACTCATCTCCTCATGAGAGATACGAGTATCCGTGGCTCTACCACTGGAGAAAGTGTAACGGCTAACTTGGATCACGTGTGCCTTGATAACCAAACACATTAAAGCCTTTATGTCATTGAATTTGATTTCAAGTTGTGCGACATTCAATTATTGTTTGCGGATACCATAGGCTGGATCCCAAATGGCACACTTCATGTGGACTTGCGGTCTCGTGGCCTTAAATTGCATGTGCTCGCCAAGTTTACGAGTCCGTAGGGTGTACCATTTGGCATTTCAGTGCTCAGAAGTGTGCTCGCGAGCGCCGCCTTTGTGCCCTAGATGCGGACTTCAGCGAAGCCTGCACTTTTGCACCCTCCACACGAGTTACCTACCCTGGAATCATTGCAAACTCCCAATCAGATAAATGAGGGGAGGAGTTTTGTGGCTGTTTGACTTTCGGTGGCATGATGTCATCAAAAGCCTGTCCTAAAATACACGCTCGCGTACCCTCATGGACTCGAGGCCAGCGTCTCTTAGGTCTGCACATCCTGATGTCAACAAGTGTGAACTCGAAGGAGGTCCACAAGGCCGGAGTGTCCATTTGGGATCCAGCCATAGAAATGAATGAGAAGTGTCAAACCTGTCGCGCAATTGTCCCTGAGTTCTGCAAAAAACAGCTTTTCTGTAAACTCTAAAAATAGATCAATCCAAAACGAATGTTTAAAGGTACAATATGTAAGATTTTTGTAATAGAATATCCAAAAATCACTTGCACAGTGTGATATATTTCCTGCAGTTGTGTACTTGCAATATCCAAAAAGTTCCCAAAGATTTTTAATTTCAGAGAAATTCCAGTTTTAAATAATGGCTCGTCCCTGGTCATTGTCGCCTGTCAATGACGTAATATCCGCATTATCCCTGGTTTCCGCTCTTACTGCCATAGTAACCATGGCGAAAGACGTGGACAACTGCGTTACGACTAGCGGCACGCTCACGCTGTTGTTGTTTCGTTGAAACATTATGGACCATGGCAAGCAGACTTAGGGACAAAAGGAGAACTAAAACGAGGATCAATATCAGCGTGGTGTTTTCGAGATGCCGAGAGCTCCACGTCCGCGACTAACTTCGACTTGACAGGGACGCCACTCTTGCATGTACTTTATTAGACAGGTGAGCAAATGTACATAAAACTAATTAATGTTATATAGCTCAACATGATGAAATGTTAGAATATGATCAGTATGTTATTCTAATGTTGATCTAGCTTACTGCTAGTCTCATACAACCAACAAACTAACACATAGAATAACATCACTTTCAACACACTCAAATGCAGTTTAGTGTGATAGTGTAACGTTAGACCAAGTGAAACAGTTACCTCACAAGTTTCATTCGTCTAATAAACTGACCTGTGTGTAGTAATTCAGCACTTGCGGGTAGTTCGGTAGAATGAAATGTCCTTAGTAGTTCTAACCCGCCACCTTGTGTCAAGATGATTTATGACCCTATGATTGACAGGTGGGCGGTGCTAACCTTTGACCTTCCGGAGGATGTTCCGGAGGCCCCTTTGATGTAGGGATTAACCTTTGACCTATCAATCGATCAAGTTGACAGTTGTCTTTGATCCGTGGTATGGCAGCTGTGGGGTATAATAATTTATTTTGACAGTTGTCTTTGCCCTGTTGACCTGGAAATGATCCGTCATTTTGCCAGTTGTTTTTGATTCGGGTATGATATATCAAGTTGACGGCTAGTTTTGAACTTTTGACCCAGGTATAATAAGTTATTTTGACAGGCGTTTTTGATGTTAACATAATGAAGATAAGCTTTGATGATAATGGTTTGTCAGAAGTGACAGAAGGTTTGAGATTTATTGTCTTTGATGTTATTGGCTTTGAAAAGTCGTAATTCCCCACCACCCCCGGTATTTCCGAGCACATTGCCAGGGACAGTGAGGAAGTTTATGAGTTGAAACACATTGATCTTTAAAATGGTTATGTACATTTACAAAATATCGTACACATTGATCTTTAAAAGTGTATAAAGTATATTTTCAAAAAATCATCTTACCATTTCAGAGTACTCAAGAATTGGGTTAAAGTTGAAAAGAGTTCCTCTTTTGGAAAGAGTGCCTTTTGCATTTTGACAGTCTTTGAGCTAAATGTGTGTGACATCCGATATCCTGGCATTCCTGAAGCATACTATATACATTTGCTGTGTGTGTGTGTGTGTGTGTGTGTGTGTGTGTGTGTGTGTCTCTCTCTCTCTCTCTCAAACACCAGCGCATGACAGGCATGGTCTCTTCGCTAAGTGTGTGCGTCTGTCTGTGAGTGTGTGAGACGTCACCCTATTCCTGCATCCCCCTGATGGGGAGTGAAAGTGAGAAAATATCTCACACTAACTAGAGTTGAAAAACATTAATTCCTTTAAAATAAATAAAAATAAAAATCCAAAATAAAATCATCTTACCTTTTCACTATGGTGAAGAATTGGTTTAAAGTTGAAAAGAGTTCCTCCGAGTGATTCTCTCACCGGCCTTTTGCATTTTGACAGTCTTTGAGCTAAATGTGTGTGACACCCGATATCCTGGCATTCCTGAGCACGCTATATAAATGGGGATAGTGAAAAAAGAGATTTTTTCCAATAATGGCACATATCTTACACTAACGTTGAAAAGCACTGATCTTTAAAATTATATAAATGAAATGGTTAATAAAATATCTTTTCAAAACAAAAAATAAATAAATACATTTTCACCTGGGTTGAAGAAGTAAATCTACCGCCATGTGTCTGGCCTCGTGGGTATAAGGGTTTGATTTAATGGAAGTTGTGAAGGTTTTATGTTTGAACTTTGACACGGGGCTTCACAGGATCTCCCTCCATATTCCAGAGGAGAGGGGATTGCTGAGGACGGTGAAAGTGAGAAAATATCTCACACTAACTAAAGTTGAAACACATTCTGTTCTTTAAAAGTATATAAATGAAATATTTGTAAAATTTACATTTAGTCATTTACAAATATAATATTTTCACATTAACTAAAGTTGAAACACATTCTGTTCTTTAAAAGTATATAAATGAAATATTTGTAAAATTTACATTTAGTCATTTACAAATATAATATTTCAGAGTTTTTCCAATAATGACACATATTTTCACACTAACAGCAGTTGAAAAAGTTGAAAAACATTCTGTTCTTTAAAAGTATATAAATTATATGATTATATCGTTCATTTTAAAAATAACCATCTTTTCTAAATTACTGAAACACAGTGCACCAATTAGTTTTGTTTTAGATGAACACAAAATAAAGAAAATCATCTTACATTTTCAGAGAATTGAAGAAGTAAATCCCAACACATCATTGTCCATCTAAGGTATAAATGTATTTACAAAGATGCAATAAGTTTTGATACAAAATATCCCGGAGTGTTTTTCTCCCACACCGGCGTTTTGACAGTCCGTGATTCAGAGTGGAGGAGGAATGTGTGTGTGTGTGTGTGTGTGTGTGTGTGTGTGTGTGTGTGTGTGTGTGTGTGTGTGAGTGAGCAGTATGAGATGTTGGGAATGTTTTTTAGTGTTAATCTTAAAAGTTAATATTAAAAGTTTAAATTATATCTTTTAAAAATAAAAGAAGATTTCAATTAAGTCTTAATAAAAACGTTGTAATACAGTCGTATCTTCTATTTATCTTTTGAATGATTTTGTTTAACGGTGACCTAAAGTATAATTTTATTAATATAGTCATAGCCATAATGATTTTTGTACTGTATCCCGTACACCTAAACACGACCATCACAGAAAACAGCATTTTTACATTGTTTTTACATACTGTTTTCCATAAATTAACTAATCTCCATATTTAAATTAAATGATTATAAATATAGAATAATAACAAGTATGTTACTAAAATGAATTCAAACGATTTAAACATAGTTTTAGCTAAATGACTTTTATATAAAAAAGTATATAAATATAAAAATACCTTACATTTTCATAGTGCCGAAGATGTAGTTCTTTATGCAATGATAAAAACAGTCCAAAGTCATAAACAAAGCCCTCCTGGTTCCTTCAGTGATAAACTACAGGGTGAAATGAATGCTTGAGCCCCAAGATGCAGGACAGATGAGCCTCTGGGGTACACTGTCACAGTAAAGTTAGTGTGCTTTCCAGAGTTTTATTCATACTAAATTCATTTAAAAGCATAATATTAAAAGTTTAAATTAGATCTTTTAAAATTAAAAGACTGTTTAAATCAAAGCTTTAACGTTTTATTAAAATTGTATCTTCTATTTATCTTCTTAGAAGACTTATGTGTGATATAAATGATTTTACATAAATTTAACCTAAGGTATTATTTTTACTAAACAGTTTAAAGTAATTTTAAAATTGTAAAGCAAAAACTGTACTTTGGTACCTTAGATCTTATACAAAAATATTTCAAACAGTATCGCAGCAATTTTACTCGTCTTAATTCAAAGCATGATCTTACTTTTTCTACGGTAGCTATGATCTAGTGAAACCCTTTACTGAGAATATACTATCGGTTATCTTCTCAAAATATATATGTAGAACTTTAAAATGTTAGCATTTGTTGATGCGACAGTTTGTCTGTTGGAACAGCCTTTGGGAGAGCTGATGATACTATAGCAGGAAACATGCCCTTTGACCTCCTCCATTTTGGAGGATTTAGTCCTTAAAGGTACGCTGTGTATGAATTTACCCCATCTAGCGGTGAAATTGTATTTTGCATTCAAACGAATAGTGCTCTCTAGCGCATCGCTTTTTCAAAAGCGTGTTGCAACTACGGTAACCGTTATGTGTCACGAAGCTACAGTACGACATGTCTTCCAATAGCACATCATCGAGTTTAACTATACATGTTCTACTGTTACGCTACCTATATAATAAATTAAACAATCAAGCAATGAAAAAAAAAAAAAAAAAAAAAAAACCTTGTCATTTAGACCATAACATTGACTTACCTGTCGAGAAGAAAGCAGGACTTCAGCGTCCCTTTCAACTTCTTTCTCCTTCATTAGCTCTATCCACCGGGGAAAAGCTAATATTTACCCTCGTTTTGAATTTGCCGGTCACGTTTCCTTTTAAATAAAATGTTTATGCTTTTTGGTTACGAGGATTGCATTATGAAGTACCGCACAGTGCAGCCTTTCAAATTTGCCGGGGGAGTGACAAGCGCCTCTCACTGACCTCCTTGAACGAAAACGCGTTGAGGTAGGCTAGTGCTTTTTGTCCCTCTCTGCTACTATAGTTTTTCAAGATGGCGGAACGACATAGAAGTCTCCATGGACTTACCCGTCCCATGCAAATAAAGATAAGAAATTCTTCGCTTACGAGGACAAGTCAGATCATTGGCAGAGCTAATTTTACACTAATGAGATCATATTTATGAATAAAGACATTGATTTTAGCTAATAGAATACTTTTTAAAAAAACTACTGTACCTTTAATTTCAGATGTGTAAATTACAAAACAGCATTTTTCAACCGAGTGAATCTACACGTGAGAGATCTTCAGAAGTCATAACTTCAGGGGTCAAGGGGTCTCCCAAGAATACTTAATTTCCCTTAAAAACCATCGATTAAGTTTAACGACACTAGCTTGCAACGCTACCCCAAAAATCAAATACTGTATTAACCTTTTCAAAGGATAATCTAACTTTAAAGTTAGAATAAAACGTTCAAAACAAAACATATTTTCATACCTGTAGTGTTCGGACGCAAGGCCATTAACTGGTTCTTTTGTTTTATACATTTACTTTGCTTATTTCTACAAATATCAGCCTGATAAATATGGAGTTATTACATGATGAACAAGATAATCATGCTACCAAATTTTTTTATTTCAGTTTTTTAAGAAAAAGCAATGTTTTAAAATACAACTAAACCATGATAACAGATAATTTTTGACAGACCTAGAAATGCATGTTGATTACCAAGTTTCAGGCATAGTGCAATTGTGCAATGTTCGAGAAAGCTAATATTGGTGTAATCTTTTGTGCGGTCTCACCCACAACGCAAAACTTTGTGTTGGCTGATCCAGGCATAGCTTTACTAAAAGAAAATAATATGCAAGTCATTATCAAACTTTTATTAAACCATATTTTATTAATATTATGGTTTCATGTTGATTTAAAGTTTTTGTTTGTTTGTTATTAACCTTTTTATTTTTTACATCCAGCACAAATTAAAGAGATGTATGAGCTAATGGTGTTCCCTGACCCCAAATAATCAGATAATGGAATGTTCACAAGCGACAGTTAGATATTCTCCCGCTTAGTATGGGTGTAAATAGTTGTGCTTAAATGTTTGGGTTATTTTTACACAACAACGTATTTTGTCACACCGTAGCGATATTTATATAACATATTTTGTCACACGCTTGTAAAGACTATGGCCTACCTTTAAAACATAATCTTTATACAGGAATCACTCGTGTCCAAAACATCCATGTAAGATTCAAAAGACCAAATCACTAAGAAAAGAGGATTGAAAAGCATCGTTTATAACAAATACACAAAAGTTTGCAAATGATGGTTTTATTACTATTCAGATAGCAGACGACACTGTTTCACATTTTGAATGTCGGACTGTATGTGTTTTAGGTAAAGACTTTGCTTTGAGAGCCGTCAATAGTGTTTATAGGAATAAATGACCATTAATAATTTAAGCGATAGTATTTCTGTTTGATAACTAAATTGATACTTTGTTTAGTGTAACTTTCCCTCTATCTACGATGTGAAATCACACAAAGTATTAATGCGAAAAGTAAGGGGGGTGTTGTGTTACACTTAAACTATTACAGCAGAATCACAACTGACTATTGCGCTGAGATAGGCGTATTCATTAAAGCTCGAGGCTGTTAAACAAAGTCCCGCACTATGGCTGATAAAATTGCACAAAAGTAAATTCTAGAGGCCAACTTGCTAAAAAGTAAATACGGCACGAACCATTTAAAACAAATACAGAAGAGCCACTTGCTACTAGTCGATTACGCCGTTTACATATTGTTTCTTTTTGTTTTGTACAGTTTGCAAAAACTATAGTCTACGAGCGTGGTCAAACATATAGGAGTTTATGAAAAACATATCAAAAATTGAATTAAATTCTTCTATGCGACTGTTTAAGACTAAACCAATCAAATTTCTTTTAGAACATCTTTCTGCTATGTCTACGAAACATCGTCATGAAAGATGAGTATTGCTGTTTTTCTGTTACCTATAAAACTATTACGCTTCAAACTCGTCTAACTATTGCACATTTCACAGCACGGTCATAGATACACAGTTATGTTGTGCATGTAGCCGAACAGCAGTTAAGCTAATGAATTGCCTTTGATAAGCAGTATTTTTACGTGTAAGGTGGGATGATTCATTTTTATTCCCTCCACACCAATACTTTGACACCAGAGTTTTAGGTCTGATCCAGAAAACAGACGGTGAGCAGTAAGTTATGAAAACATGTGGTAAGCAGTTTTTGCCCCATCATCAAAATGTTTTAACATATCGTAAATTTCAATTGTTTGATAAATTATCTAACGATTATACCTAACTATCAACAGTTATATGTGAAACGAGCTCAGTCGCATTAGAGTTGGATTCTTGTTTATACTGAACATTTGAACCGCATGTTGAGGAGCTCTAGTGTTCTTAAATTGTTTACCGCGGTTTCATTTTAACAACACTATCGTAACACTTATCGTTTTGCCGGGTGTGATTGTAATGTTTTGTATGGTGTTTTTCTTTACGCTCTCCCCCTGGATATCCGTTTCCTACAGTTACCGGTAATGTTAGTGAACTCTAGGTCTTCTCTTTGCTCATATTCGACAGTATTCACATGAATTGACTTGATTTGAACCATCATCTTCACTTGAGACATTATACCATTCTAGTTTTTAAATAGCGCTTAAATGTATATTTTACCCCTTATGCGGCTATAGAATACCGCACAAGGATCTCTGAAATATTTTTTGTGTAAAACATATATTTAGGTCGTGTAAAACATCTATCTATGTTTTAAAAAATACACCAAAACAAAGAATGAAGACATCTTTGAGTGACCCTCAAAATCTCTGCATACAACAAAACACAGTGCATCCGTGTACGATGATTTATCAGAAAATTACTTTTGTCGCTTTTTCTGAATAATCTCACCAAGTGCGGGTGCTTGATAACTATTGAACAACCCTGAATTCGGCTTGAATGCGCTAAAGGTCTATAACTGAACTTTAACATCTTAGTAGTTGGTAAAACTTCACTTAAACTCTGCTCAAAATAAAATACATCCTAGCTACTTTCTAAACGCTTGTTACAGAGCTTATTGCGATCCATTTACCCATCCATATGTTTTGAAATTTTAATGTTTAATCAACATTTTGTTGGAAAACATATGGTGGATTTACTCAACTTTTTATGTCAACAGGTTCTACAGGGTAATGTCGCATTTAATTAACATTGTTTATTTCAGTAAACTTAAGTTTATTACATAAGATTAATTCAATGCCATTTAGTTGAATCAGGTTAGCATTCTTAATTTAGTCCAAAACTATTAAGTTCAAATAATCCAATTGTTTCATTTATTTAGGGATTGTGTTCAACAACCTTTACAAATATATCTAATAAGATAACCTTTTACAAAATCTTTACTCGGTAAAGACTCTTATTGGTTTTGTCGCATCCAATGCCCCCCAAAGTAGTTGTTTTTATAATGATTAAAACCGTTTTAATTATTTTTAGTATGGTCTACACTTTATGGTAAAACACTAACATATCAGAAACTCTTTTAAATATAAACATTAACAAGTCAACGATTTTTTATCTTGCTGTTAAAACACATAAATAACGTTTTATTTCAAATTGTACTGTTCCTAGTTTTCTATATTGCTATTTTAATTAAACTCATTTGTGTAATCTCGACTCAAATGGATAAGTAAAATGTTTGAAAAGTATTGAGTTGATTTAACTTCATTTACTAATTATTTTGGTCTACTTAACTGAAAAATGTTCTTTCAACATGACTATATTGAGTTAAGTCAGTTTAACGCAATGCATTGTGTTTGAATGAGAAAGCTAATACAACGGTGTTAAATGAAAATTATTTTTTAAATAAACTGAACAGTATCGTAAAATAATTTTAGGCTGAATTCTCTCGGACGACATGCAGGACATGGTTATTTATGGCGTCCTGATGACGACCCCCAACCGTACACACCAGGGGTGCGAGGGCGGGCCCACAATCGCAGGAGTGATAAACTCTACACAGAGACCAGCCTCAGTTACCGCACACAAGCCGTATTTCCTAACCGCTGTGTATGCCGGTAATGCTGCTAAACCCCGTTTCGACGCTACGGACGGATGCTTCAACGACATCGGATTCGAAATCGTAAAAAACTGCGGGGGTACTACAACATCTCATTGATGAAAAGTGGAAGGAATTGATCAAAAGTTCCTGTTTGTCTGAGCTTCTTCGACTCACGCTTCAGACCCAAAAACACAAGCTTCCGAGCGTTAAAGCACAAGGCCTGGACAATTGTGCTGCAAGGACTCGCTCACGAGATTCCGGAAACTATTCGAATCTTTCACCATCAAGATTCTGGAAACTATTCGAATCTTTCACCATCAAACAGTTTCCTATTTGAAAATCTAGAAACCTCTGAAATGGCGACGCAAAAGCTGACGGAGAACGACTGCCCGTCGAGTTCCGGTGATGCGGGACACAAGTATCATCCGGCGTGTGAGTGCGCCACGGGGAATGGCTGTCCAACAAAATGTTGATTAAACATTAAAATTTCAAAACATATGATGGATTTACTCAACTTTTTATGTCAACAGGTTCTACAGGGTAATGTCGCATTTAATTAACATTGTTTATTTCTTTTCTGAGGATTACACCGGTCGGCTCTATGGTGTTAAAAAACATGGGTGTCACATCGGTCCATGTCCCCACCAACCCTCTTATGACATCCATTTCTTTTTTGAGGTTTGTGACACGTTTGGTATCCCGCTCACAATCGCTTTTCTTATCACACGCAGCATCGATGATCCTGCGCATCAAGTCAACCATCTGGTCTCTAAAATGGTCTTTAAACATAGAGTCTAGCGTATCTCTTAAACGACAGCCATTCCCCGTGGCGCACTCACACGCCGGATGATACTTGTGTCCCGCATCACCGGAACTCGACGGGCAGTCGTTCTCCGTCAGCTTTTGCGTCGCCATTTCAGAGGTTTCTAGATTTTCAAATAGGAAACTGTTTGATGGTGAAAGATTCGAATAGTTTCCAGAATCTTGATGGTGAAAGATTCGAATAGTTTCCGGAATCTCGTGAGCGAGTCCTTGCAGCACAATTGTCCAGGCCTTGTGCTTTAACGCTCGGAAGCTTGTGTTTTTGGGTCTGAAGCGTGAGTCGAAGAAGCTCAGACAAACAGGAACTTCTGATCAATTCCTTCCACTTTTCATCAATGAGATGTTGTAGTACCCCCGCAGTTTTTTACGATTTCGAATCCGATGTCGTTGAAGCATCCGTCCGTAGCGTCGAAACGGGGTTTAGCAGCATTACCGGCATACACAGCGGTTAGGAAATACGGCTTGTGTGCGGTAACTGAGGCTGGTCTCTGTGTAGAGTTTATCACTCCTGCGATTGTGGGCCCGCCCTCGCACCCCTGGTGTGTACGGTTGGGGGTCGTCATCAGGACGCCATAAATAACCATGTCCTGCATGTCGTCCGAGAGAATTCAGCCTAAAATTATTTTACGATACTGTTCAGTTTATTTAAAAAATAATTTTCATTTAACACCGTTGTATTAGCTTTCTCATTCAAACACAATGCATTGCGTTAAACTGACTTAACTCAATATAGTCATGTTGAAAGAACATTTTTCAGTTAAGTAGACCAAAATAATTAGTAAATGAAGTTAAATCAACTCAATACTTTTCAAACATTTTACTTATCCATTTGAGTCGAGATTACACAAATGAGTTTAATTAAAATAGCAATATAGAAAACTAGGAACAGTACAATTTGAAATAAAACGTTATTTATGTGTTTTAACAGCAAGATAAAAAATCGTTGACTTGTTAATGTTTATATTTAAAAGAGTTTCTGATATGTTAGTGTTTTACCATAAAGTGTAGACCATACTAAAAATAATTAAAACGGTTTTAATCATTATAAAAACAACTACTTTGGGGGGCATTGGATGCGACAAAACCAATAAGAGTCTTTACCGAGTAAAGATTTTGTAAAAGGTTATCTTATTAGATATATTTGTAAAGGTTGTTGAACACAATCCCTAAATAAATGAAACAATTGGATTATTTGAACTTAATAGTTTTGGACTAAATTAAGAATGCTAACCTGATTCAACTAAATGGCATTGAATTAATCTTATGTAATAAACTTAAGTTTACTGAAATAAACAATGTTAATTAAATGCGACATTACCCTGTAGAACCTGTTGACATAAAAAGTTGAGTAAATCCACCATATGTTTTCCAACAAAATGTTGATTAAACATTAAAATTTCAAAACATATGGATGGGTAAATGGATCGCAATAAGCTCTGTAACAAGCGTTTAGAAAGTAGCTAGGATGTATTTTATTTTGAGCAGAGTTTAAGTGAAGTTTTACCAACTACTAAGATGTTAAAGTTCAGTTATAGACCTTTAGCGCATTCAAGCCGAATTCAGGGTTGTTCAATAGTTATCAAGCACCCGCACTTGGTGAGATTATTCAGAAAAAGCGACAAAAGTAATTTTCTGATAAATCATCGTACACGGATGCACTGTGTTTTGTTGTATGCAGAGATTTTGAGGGTCACTCAAAGATGTCTTCATTCTTTGTTTTGGTGTATTTTTTAAAACATAGATAGATGTTTTACACGACCTAAATATATGTTTTACACAAAAAATATTTCAGAGATCCTTGTGCGGTATTCTATAGCCGCATAAGGGGTAAAATATACATTTAAGCGCTATTTAAAAACTAGAATGGTATAATGTCTCAAGTGAAGATGATGGTTCAAATCAAGTCAATTCATGTGAATACTGTCGAATATGAGCAAAGAGAAGACCTAGAGTTCACTAACATTACCGGTAACTGTAGGAAACGGATATCCAGGGGGAGAGCGTAAAGAAAAACACCATACAAAACATTACAATCACACCCGGCAAAACGATAAGTGTTACGATAGTGTTGTTAAAATGAAACCGCGGTAAACAATTTAAGAACACTAGAGCTCCTCAACATGCGGTTCAAATGTTCAGTATAAACAAGAATCCAACTCTAATGCGACTGAGCTCGTTTCACATATAACTGTTGATAGTTAGGTATAATCGTTAGATAATTTATCAAACAATTGAAATTTACGATATGTTAAAACATTTTGATGATGGGGCAAAAACTGCTTACCACATGTTTTCATAACTTACTGCTCACCGTCTGTTTTCTGGATCAGACCTAAAACTCTGGTGTCAAAGTATTGGTGTGGAGGGAATAAAAATGAATCATCCCACCTTACACGTAAAAATACTGCTTATCAAAGGCAATTCATTAGCTTAACTGCTGTTCGGCTACATGCACAACATAACTGTGTATCTATGACCGTGCTGTGAAATGTGCAATAGTTAGACGAGTTTGAAGCGTAATAGTTTTATAGGTAACAGAAAAACAGCAATACTCATCTTTCATGACGATGTTTCGTAGACATAGCAGAAAGATGTTCTAAAAGAAATTTGATTGGTTTAGTCTTAAACAGTCGCATAGAAGAATTTAATTCAATTTTTGATATGTTTTTCATAAACTCCTATATGTTTGACCACGCTCGTAGACTATAGTTTTTGCAAACTGTACAAAACAAAAAGAAACAATATGTAAACGGCGTAATCGACTAGTAGCAAGTGGCTCTTCTGTATTTGTTTTAAATGGTTCGTGCCGTATTTACTTTTTAGCAAGTTGGCCTCTAGAATTTACTTTTGTGCAATTTTATCAGCCATAGTGCGGGACTTTGTTTAACAGCCTCGAGCTTTAATGAATACGCCTATCTCAGCGCAATAGTCAGTTGTGATTCTGCTGTAATAGTTTAAGTGTAACACAACACCCCCCTTACTTTTCGCATTAATACTTTGTGTGATTTCACATCGTAGATAGAGGGAAAGTTACACTAAACAAAGTATCAATTTAGTTATCAAACAGAAATACTATCGCTTAAATTATTAATGGTCATTTATTCCTATAAACACTATTGACGGCTCTCAAAGCAAAGTCTTTAACTAAAACACATACAGTCCGACATTCAAAATGTGAAACAGTGTCGTCTGCTATCTGAATAGTAATAAAACCATCATTTGCAAACTTTTGTGTATTTGTTATAAACGATGCTTTTCAATCCTCTTTTCTTAGTGATTTGGTCTTTTGAATCTTACATGGATGTTTTGGACACGAGTGATTCCTGTATAAAGATTATGTTTTAAAGGTAGGCCATAGTCTTTACAAGCGTGTGACAAAATATGTTATATAAATATCGCTACGGTGTGACAAAATACGTTGTTGTGTAAAAATAACCCAAACATTTAAGCACAACTATTTACACCCATACTAAGCGGGAGAATATCTAACTGTCGCTTGTGAACATTCCATTATCTGATTATTTGGGGTCAGGGAACACCATTAGCTCATACATCTCTTTAATTTGTGCTGGATGTAAAAAATAAAAAGGTTAATAACAAACAAACAAAAACTTTAAATCAACATGAAACCATAATATTAATAAAATATGGTTTAATAAAAGTTTGATAATGACTTGCATATTATTTTCTTTTAGTAAAGCTATGCCTGGATCAGCCAACACAAAGTTTTGCGTTGTGGGTGAGACCGCACAAAAGATTACACCAATATTAGCTTTCTCGAACATTGCACAATTGCACTATGCCTGAAACTTGGTAATCAACATGCATTTCTAGGTCTGTCAAAAATTATCTGTTATCATGGTTTAGTTGTATTTTAAAACATTGCTTTTTCTTAAAAAACTGAAATAAAAAAATTTGGTAGCATGATTATCTTGTTCATCATGTAATAACTCCATATTTATCAGGCTGATATTTGTAGAAATAAGCAAAGTAAATGTATAAAACAAAAGAACCAGTTAATGGCCTTGCGTCCGAACACTACAGGTATGAAAATATGTTTTGTTTTGAACGTTTTATTCTAACTTTAAAGTTAGATTATCCTTTGAAAAGGTTAATACAGTATTTGATTTTTGGGGTAGCGTTGCAAGCTAGTGTCGTTAAACTTAATCGATGGTTTTTAAGGGAAATTAAGTATTCTTGGGAGACCCCTTGACCCCTGAAGTTATGACTTCTGAAGATCTCTCACGTGTAGATTCACTCGGTTGAAAAATGCTGTTTTGTAATTTACACATCTGAAATTAAAGGTACAGTAGTTTTTTTAAAAAGTATTCTATTAGCTAAAATCAATGTCTTTATTCATAAATATGATCTCATTAGTGTAAAATTAGCTCTGCCAATGATCTGACTTGTCCTCGTAAGCGAAGAATTTCTTATCTTTATTTGCATGGGACGGGTAAGTCCATGGAGACTTCTATGTCGTTCCGCCATCTTGAAAAACTATAGTAGCAGAGAGGGACAAAAAGCACTAGCCTACCTCAACGCGTTTTCGTTCAAGGAGGTCAGTGAGAGGCGCTTGTCACTCCCCCGGCAAATTTGAAAGGCTGCACTGTGCGGTACTTCATAATGCAATCCTCGTAACCAAAAAGCATAAACATTTTATTTAAAAGGAAACGTGACCGGCAAATTCAAAACGAGGGTAAATATTAGCTTTTCCCCGGTGGATAGAGCTAATGAAGGAGAAAGAAGTTGAAAGGGACGCTGAAGTCCTGCTTTCTTCTCGACAGGTAAGTCAATGTTATGGTCTAAATGACAAGGTTTTTTTTTTTTTTTTTTTTTTTTCATTGCTTGATTGTTTAATTTATTATATAGGTAGCGTAACAGTAGAACATGTATAGTTAAACTCGATGATGTGCTATTGGAAGACATGTCGTACTGTAGCTTCGTGACACATAACGGTTACCGTAGTTGCAACACGCTTTTGAAAAAGCGATGCGCTAGAGAGCACTATTCGTTTGAATGCAAAATACAATTTCACCGCTAGATGGGGTAAATTCATACACAGCGTACCTTTAAGGACTAAATCCTCCAAAATGGAGGAGGTCAAAGGGCATGTTTCCTGCTATAGTATCATCAGCTCTCCCAAAGGCTGTTCCAACAGACAAACTGTCGCATCAACAAATGCTAACATTTTAAAGTTCTACATATATATTTTGAGAAGATAACCGATAGTATATTCTCAGTAAAGGGTTTCACTAGATCATAGCTACCGTAGAAAAAGTAAGATCATGCTTTGAATTAAGACGAGTAAAATTGCTGCGATACTGTTTGAAATATTTTTGTATAAGATCTAAGGTACCAAAGTACAGTTTTTGCTTTACAATTTTAAAATTACTTTAAACTGTTTAGTAAAAATAATACCTTAGGTTAAATTTATGTAAAATCATTTATATCACACATAAGTCTTCTAAGAAGATAAATAGAAGATACAATTTTAATAAAACGTTAAAGCTTTGATTTAAACAGTCTTTTAATTTTAAAAGATCTAATTTAAACTTTTAATATTATGCTTTTAAATGAATTTAGTATGAATAAAACTCTGGAAAGCACACTAACTTTACTGTGACAGTGTACCCCAGAGGCTCATCTGTCCTGCATCTTGGGGCTCAAGCATTCATTTCACCCTGTAGTTTATCACTGAAGGAACCAGGAGGGCTTTGTTTATGACTTTGGACTGTTTTTATCATTGCATAAAGAACTACATCTTCGGCACTATGAAAATGTAAGGTATTTTTATATTTATATACTTTTTTATATAAAAGTCATTTAGCTAAAACTATGTTTAAATCGTTTGAATTCATTTTAGTAACATACTTGTTATTATTCTATATTTATAATCATTTAATTTAAATATGGAGATTAGTTAATTTATGGAAAACAGTATGTAAAAACAATGTAAAAATGCTGTTTTCTGTGATGGTCGTGTTTAGGTGTACGGGATACAGTACAAAAATCATTATGGCTATGACTATATTAATAAAATTATACTTTAGGTCACCGTTAAACAAAATCATTCAAAAGATAAATAGAAGATACGACTGTATTACAACGTTTTTATTAAGACTTAATTGAAATCTTCTTTTATTTTTAAAAGATATAATTTAAACTTTTAATATTAACTTTTAAGATTAACACTAAAAAACATTCCCAACATCTCATACTGCTCACTCACACACACACACACACACACACACACACACACACACACACACACACACACACACACACATTCCTCCTCCACTCTGAATCACGGACTGTCAAAACGCCGGTGTGGGAGAAAAACACTCCGGGATATTTTGTATCAAAACTTATTGCATCTTTGTAAATACATTTATACCTTAGATGGACAATGATGTGTTGGGATTTACTTCTTCAATTCTCTGAAAATGTAAGATGATTTTCTTTATTTTGTGTTCATCTAAAACAAAACTAATTGGTGCACTGTGTTTCAGTAATTTAGAAAAGATGGTTATTTTTAAAATGAACGATATAATCATATAATTTATATACTTTTAAAGAACAGAATGTTTTTCAACTTTTTCAACTGCTGTTAGTGTGAAAATATGTGTCATTATTGGAAAAACTCTGAAATATTATATTTGTAAATGACTAAATGTAAATTTTACAAATATTTCATTTATATACTTTTAAAGAACAGAATGTGTTTCAACTTTAGTTAATGTGAAAATATTATATTTGTAAATGACTAAATGTAAATTTTACAAATATTTCATTTATATACTTTTAAAGAACAGAATGTGTTTCAACTTTAGTTAGTGTGAGATATTTTCTCACTTTCACCGTCCTCAGCAATCCCCTCTCCTCTGGAATATGGAGGGAGATCCTGTGAAGCCCCGTGTCAAAGTTCAAACATAAAACCTTCACAACTTCCATTAAATCAAACCCTTATACCCACGAGGCCAGACACATGGCGGTAGATTTACTTCTTCAACCCAGGTGAAAATGTATTTATTTATTTTTTGTTTTGAAAAGATATTTTATTAACCATTTCATTTATATAATTTTAAAGATCAGTGCTTTTCAACGTTAGTGTAAGATATGTGCCATTATTGGAAAAAATCTCTTTTTTCACTATCCCCATTTATATAGCGTGCTCAGGAATGCCAGGATATCGGGTGTCACACACATTTAGCTCAAAGACTGTCAAAATGCAAAAGGCCGGTGAGAGAATCACTCGGAGGAACTCTTTTCAACTTTAAACCAATTCTTCACCATAGTGAAAAGGTAAGATGATTTTATTTTGGATTTTTATTTTTATTTATTTTAAAGGAATTAATGTTTTTCAACTCTAGTTAGTGTGAGATATTTTCTCACTTTCACTCCCCATCAGGGGGATGCAGGAATAGGGTGACGTCTCACACACTCACAGACAGACGCACACACTTAGCGAAGAGACCATGCCTGTCATGCGCTGGTGTTTGAGAGAGAGAGAGAGAGACACACACACACACACACACACACACACACACACACACACAGCAAATGTATATAGTATGCTTCAGGAATGCCAGGATATCGGATGTCACACACATTTAGCTCAAAGACTGTCAAAATGCAAAAGGCACTCTTTCCAAAAGAGGAACTCTTTTCAACTTTAACCCAATTCTTGAGTACTCTGAAATGGTAAGATGATTTTTTGAAAATATACTTTATACACTTTTAAAGATCAATGTGTACGATATTTTGTAAATGTACATAACCATTTTAAAGATCAATGTGTTTCAACTCATAAACTTCCTCACTGTCCCTGGCAATGTGCTCGGAAATACCGGGGGTGGTGGGGAATTACGACTTTTCAAAGCCAATAACATCAAAGACAATAAATCTCAAACCTTCTGTCACTTCTGACAAACCATTATCATCAAAGCTTATCTTCATTATGTTAACATCAAAAACGCCTGTCAAAATAACTTATTATACCTGGGTCAAAAGTTCAAAACTAGCCGTCAACTTGATATATCATACCCGAATCAAAAACAACTGGCAAAATGACGGATCATTTCCAGGTCAACAGGGCAAAGACAACTGTCAAAATAAATTATTATACCCCACAGCTGCCATACCACGGATCAAAGACAACTGTCAACTTGATCGATTGATAGGTCAAAGGTTAATCCCTACATCAAAGGGGCCTCCGGAACATCCTCCGGAAGGTCAAAGGTTAGCACCGCCCACCTGTCAATCATAGGGTCATAAATCATCTTGACACAAGGTGGCGGGTTAGAACTACTGTCCTTATTCCTTTATATCCGCGGGACTCGCGTGTGACACTGATGTCTGTCTCTCATTAGCAATCGCGACCTGCTTCATACCACAGTCATGTTAAAAACATCAATGTATTCACTCATCCATAAACATTAGATCCATCAGCATTACGACAAGTTCCATAATTCCGCTTATGCATCATCAACCTACGCTTTTGTTATTGGAAGAGGTTAGCGACCCCCTAGCAGTGAAAAAAAATTACATACTGAAGTTTTAAGAGCAAACATTAAAGATTAGCCGATGGGCTGTCGATTCATTAAATGATACGCCAAGTCCTCAGAAAAGCGGTTCATTTAGTGTAATGAAGCCTCTCCTTCATTGGCATCCATTTAAAAAAACAGCTTCTGGTCTCCTAGCCTGCACAGCATTAACAGTTATTATGCTTTTTTCAGCTAAGGTTGCAGGCTTGCCTTCAAGCCTTCATTTGTCATAGTTTACGGCTTTAACATAAAATGAAGGCTATTGGCTAATTGAAAACAAAAATCAAGATATTTAATATGCCCCGCCTCAACTTCCTGTTTGAATAGGAAACACTTCAACACTTGAAAGACAGCTGCGTTCGTCAAGCCATTTCAAGAGATCTTTAAAAGTGGCATGTCTTGTGCACTATGTCCAAGTCTTATAGAATGACTTTGTGTTAGAAACAGACCATAAGTGAAGTCTTTGTTCAAGCAAAATCACTCTTTTACAAATATTTAGACTGGCTTGATTGTTTTCGATTACAACATGCGAGAAACAATGACGCATTGGACAGAAGCTCAACTGAAGCATCCCTCAGAAGAAGAACAAACCGGTATGAGACACAAACTTTAAATAGAGCAAGACAGGTTAGATTATTTATTATATATAGATATAGATATATGATATCTGACATTGTTGCATGAAGTTGCATTGTAATAATATGCAAATTAAGTTGTATAATAATATACAAATTAATGTTGTAACATTAATGCACTGTGGAATCATTTCAACAGATTTAAATGTTAGGGTCATGAGTCTATTCAAGATTAAATAATGGCAAAGGAAATGCATGGAAAAAAACAACAGCAAAAAAGAAAAAAAAGGCTTTTTCAGGAAAAGTCTCTTTTTCAGTTTAGTGGAAATAAGCAGAGCTTCTCTCCGGGTCAGGATTTCTCCAAACCTTTCTAAGCCTTCGCTGCACCAACAGATGGACGGCGTTAATTGCATTTTTCCATTTTTTTTTTTCCTATGGCGGATTATTATGATCATATTATGATTTTTTTGTTTCTCAGAAGATGGTGCTGTACACATTTGCTTGTGTATTTCAAGAACTGGAATCATATTTCCACTGTAGTGTTCCATGATGTCATCATATGAACATTTATTAATTCATGCATCTGTTTAAGGATTAGTTTGAACCCACAAATGAGTAAATGACTGAATTGACCAAACTTCAAATATTCTTATTCATATCTCCCAAAAGTCTTATCAGAGATATCAAAATAGCAAGAGACGATATGATGATATCCATTTTTGGGGGGATTTTCATGAGGTCAAAGGTCACGAATGTGCTTTACTGTAATGTCATGCACTTGAGAGCTTCTGAGAGCCTTTATGTCTCAGTGTCAGCCTGTTTTTTTCACAAACACACGCATGCAGATTTTGCAGTCTTTATGACTGTTATCTTTTCCTAATGGCTCAGGAGTTTAACCCGGCTTCACTGAGTTGTTGTTATTAATAAATATATATATCTATATGAATATATACATATCTATATATATATATATATATATATACACACACAAACATTCATGTGTATTTGATGAATATATATGTATAATAATAAAAATAAAAAAACTATATATATATTCATATACAAACATTTATGATGTGAATTGAATACGTGTATCACACACACACAGTACTCAAATACACATCATGAATGTATTTAGAGTTAGTGACTTCATCAATTAATTTAATTTTGTAAACATGAATGTGCATATATTAACAATAGTACCTTTTCATACAAGTTTCGACTTGTTTTATGTAGTTTCTATTATTAATTTTTAGTCTATTGTGATAACTTAATCAGAAGGCTTGACCAATCAAGTGGAGCTTTTCCATTGGCCATGGCAACGGTAATGCACGCATCCTGATTAAGAGTGTTCACATCCTTAAATCCAGGAAGTGAACAAATTATGATCTTCATCAGTCATTCCTCTGGTATTAATCTAATCACATTTACTCATTGATTGCGTTCTTTTGCTGCCTAAATAAAAAATAGCAAAACACTTTCTGTTTTTATTTTATGTTAAAAATCACTTTCTTTCTTTTTTTAGATGTGCATGTGCTCGTGTATGTAATTAGTTATAGTGCATTTTAATCTTTAATAATGGGTTTCCTTTAGTTGAGCTTAATCCCAGCCACATGTTCAGATGTTTAAACATCAGATCAGTTACGCAGGCACATTCATTAAAGTGGATTTCTTTAAAGTGAGACCCAAAGAATTAAAATTAAAGCATGTTCAGAAAATAACTGGACAAAGTTGTGAAAATATACAGATAGAGTGGTAGAGCGTTAGACAATCAAATCAAACAAAAATAATCCTCTCTATAGAATGACTTGGCAATTCCAAATCTACCATTTTGGTTCAAGATTTTCCGTCCATCACAGTTCAAAATATACCAATATTATTACTTTTTAAAAATGAATTTGGCTTTGAATTTACCATCATTTAGCCAGCATTATGCAATTCATTAGCACGTGAAGACTATTAGATTGATCATTTTTTTCTGATAAAATGTTTTAATTCTTTGAAAAGAAGTACCAAGCATTCACTTTTCTAAATGGAAAAGGCAACCGCATTTGTGTGTTTCTAAAAGTTATCAGTTTTAAGGTCTGTGACTGTGTGACACAGAGCGAACTAAAGTATGAGTGCATTTGTGTGTAATTAAAACAAGTGATTATTTTCCGCTGGGATTATCCTGGAGGTCCAGCTGCTCTGTGGAGGATTTGAACACCCTCGCCCTGGGCTGGAGAAAGGGCAAACTCCCAGGGGACGCAGCCAAATTGGCTCCCTAACCAAGAGCCCAGAGCACGAATCTATGCGTACCGTTACCAAATCAACAAAAACTGCCCCGCAGTTGAGTAAGAAGCACCTGTTTTTAAACGTTAAACATCATTTTGACCAGTCTTTCTTTACTGGGAACAAAGACAGACAATATCTTCTTACAGACCCAGCTCTTTGATGTTTGAGAAGAGATAAAAACTTTGCCGATAAACTAATTATATAATTCTTGGCATTCAACTAATTCCCAATTTATGCGATTCACAGCAAAAGAGCGAGTGTATAACATACAAAGTTAGATCGAAATATGTGACTGTCATCCATCCATCAGTCATTCTCTTAAAGCCTAAACATTTTTGTAAAATGCAATGAGAACTTTTATTGTTTTTTATGTTTCATAAATGCCCCATAATATTAAATACATTTTGTGAAAAGGAGAACTTTGTTTCATTAAAAAAAGGAGTAGAATATCTTGTTGAACACAGAAATTGATATACCTTAACACGTGTTAATGATACCTGTATGTTTCTTCCCATTCGCTTATGTACATTATATTGGTTAACGTAATTAGTTTAAAATGTCACAGAAATTCATTTGATGCATGTGAATTCATAGTCCTTATTCATGAAAAATTGTGATTAGGGTATATGAATAAAATTAAAATGTGTATTCTATCAGCAAATATCAGTCATATTTTTCTGACATACAGCATGCATGGTTACCAGTAATTAGTAAGTATTTCCATGTGCCACATATTGACAATGCTGCAGTAAAAAAGCCCTTGAATAAAACACAAGAGCTGAAGGTAATTTTAGCTAATTCAGATTTTGTATTAAAAAATAGTTGTATAACCATTTAATTTCAGTTTAAGTCTACATGAAATCCATTCCACTGCTTTGAGCTTAGTGACATAGGATTTTTTTTTAATCCATTGGGAATTGATTGAATCATTAAAACTGGGCGTTGCATATCAAAATGCAGGAAAGCAGTTGGAGAGAAGAGATTGCAAAATACATGACATCATCCTGAAAAGGAAAGTTGATACATCATGAAGAAAGATTACATAGACATGTTCATTCTTTGGAATAATGTGTGCCAAACATGCACAATACATAATGACTCAAATAGTCAATTTCGATTTCATATTGATTTTAAACCCTTTTTAAACAGTTTTCTGCCTGTGTTCAACAAGAAAAACAAATTTCTCAAGCACTGATAAAAATGCAAAAATCACTCACTTTGTAAGCAAACTAGTCATTCAAACTGCTTTTAGGGGCCTTTTCCTTGCACCAGTTACTCAAAATCACAGTCACTCTCCTCAAGTTTAAAAAATTGATAACATTCCTCACCTGAGCAACAGTAAACTCTGCTTAGATTCTGTAATCCTGGGAAAAAAAACTAAATGTTTATAGGAAACAATAAAAATAACGTCTGTGCAATATATTACAGTACATGTGCAACACATCTGAGCTGAAGTACATTCTCTACCTGAAAGGTTAGCGTGTACATCCTCACTTTGATATATCCATGTATATTTGTGTTTACCATGATGCCATGTCATATTTTTAGACAAAACAACATAGGTTGTCCAGGTTGTTGATGTTCTTATATATTAAAAAAGTGAAATCTTGTTTGGGATTCTTGCTGATTAGACACATCCAAACTAAGTAAAAAAGCAAGCAAAGATGGTCTACTTAGAAAAGAGTTCCTAAAGAAAGGTCTCGTCATACGTCTCTTCTGATTTATGAGGCTCACCGGATCTGGAGTCAGATATTAACATCTTGAAACGGTCACTAGGACCCCTTGTTACAGCCTCATAGGATGGCGGAGAGGAAGCTAAGTACAGTGTCCGCACCGGTGGTCCTCTCTCAGGACCGTAGTGCTCTTTAATCATAGATGCTATGAGTCCTTCACGCTCCGGAGCGCCGTCCTCTTCTGACCAGAGTGTGTCTTGGTTTATGTGCCTGTACAAGTAAGAAGCCTGCTTCATTTGCCGTCTAACTAGGTGCCCTCTATAGGCGCGTTGGATCAAGGTTGCCGATATCTCCTCCTGCTTGCGCCGGAGCGTGGTGGTGATGGGCTCATGGGACATCTTGGAAGGGTTTGTCATCATGAACTTTTCCTCCATTTGCTGCTTCAAAGCGTCCATTTCCCCCGTTTCCCCGAGGACCCGCTTGGTGAAGGCGAACAGGATGTCCAGGCAGTGGATCCTGTCACCGCTGACCATGGGAAGGTCCATTTGGACAAGCTTGATTTTGTTGGGTTTGGCGATTCTCAGAGGTTCCGAAAGGCTGTCGGCGAAACGGGAGAGTTTGGAGTACTCGATGAAGTGCGTGGCCTCGACGTCAAACTTCTCCCACACCTCGTAGAACATCTCAAAGTCGTCCTCGCTCAGAGGTTCTGTGCTCTCCTCGGTGGCCACGCTGAAGTTTTCCAGAATGATGGCGATGTACATGTTGACCACGATCAGGAAGGAAATGATGATGTAGCTGACGAAGAAAGTGATACCTACTGAGGGGTTGCCGCAGTTGCCCTTAGTATTGGTTCCAGTGTTGATGAAAATCGAGCTGCACTCTTCCGGTGAGTTGTTTAGAATGGGATCCAGTAGGTTATCCCAACCGGCCGATGTGGTGATCTGGAAAAGGCTGATAATGCTGTTCCCGAAGGTTTCAAAGTTGAACATGTCGTCAATCCCACCCTGCTTCTTTACGTAGGCAAAGTTTGCCATGCCAAAAATGGCATAGATGAACATGACCAGGAAGAGCAGGAGGCCGATGTTAAACAACGCAGGCAGCGACATCATTAAGGCAAAAAGTAACGTCCTTATTCCTTTAGCTGCTCGTATTAGTCGGAGAACTCTTCCTATTCTTGCTAACCGGATGACTCGAAACAAAGTTGGGGACACAAAGTATTTTTCTATTATGTCAGCAAGGACAATTCCTGTTTGGAAAGACAAATGAAGAACAGAAATCAACATATGCAATGAAAAATCGTTTGAAGAATTGAGAAAGGGCACTATGAACATCTCAGATCACTACAACCCCATTGAAAAGACAAGCTGGTGTCTCTGCCAAGTTTCTTAACTATCTTAAACCAGCAAAACTTCCTTGGCTTCACCATAATGGTAACCAGATAGGCCAGTACCAAAGTACTAACAAGTATAAACCAAGTTGGTCTTTTCAGAAGGGAACGTATCTTACATCAGCCACACTACCACTTACCAGACTGGAAAGTCGTGCACTTACCAACGATGGACAGAATGACAACAACAAAGTCAAATATGTTCCAACTAATGGTGAAGAAATAACAACGGAGGGCAAAAATCTTGATGAGGCATTCGGTGGTGAAGATGACGATGAAGGCCAGGTTGATGTTATTGAGGATGGACTCCATGCGAGCAGACTGTTCATCGGTCTCGACCATCATGGTTATCATGTTGAGGATAATGAGCATCATGATGGTGATGTCAAAGGCTTGCTTGGACACCAAGTCAAAGAAGAATCCTTGTAGAATGTTCTAGATGGAAATGTGTTTATGGTTAGAAATTAGAAAGGGTATTCGTTATGAGATGGATTATGAATTTTTGGTTGATAAAAATTATACTCTTACCACTGGTCTTGGAATTGGCTTCTGTGGCTTTTTGGATCCAAGTTTCTTCATTGCGTTATAGTACTTCTTCTGCTCTTCCGTCATGAATATATCCTGGCCACCTTTAGTACAGAGAACAACCAGCTGCTATTATTTTCATGGAACACATTAAATGTAAACTAAATGATTTAGGAAAAGAAGTAAATCTTAAACACCTATCATTCGTTTCTGTTGATTGAAGTTGTCGATGATGACACCAATGAACAAATTCAAGGTAAAGAACGATCCAAAGATGATGAAGATGACAAAGTAGAGGTACATGTAGAGGTTTATCTCTTTGACGGGCTGCTCCTCAACCTGACAAACAAGAAAAACATAAAATTTAGGACAATCTAAACTCTTAAAATAAAGGTTCTTCAATGGTTCTTTGCAGCACCTTAGGTGAACCCTCTTTAGTTTTTATCAAAAAAGATTATTATTTTTTGCATTGGATAATTGAGTTACTATTAGATTCTTTGGAGGTTAAAAAGTTATTGTTAAATTCTAGGTTATTTGAATTTACTTTCTTTTTTCAGAACTAGATTGTAGTTTGACTAAATATATAAAAAGGACTTTTTTATTACACTTGTTTTATTGCATTTGTTAACATTAGTCGGGACATTCTTGTCAAGTGTAAAGAGTGACTTGGTTCTTATTTTGTGCATTTGCATGCAAGTCATTAATTTTAGTAATGAAAAAAAATGCTTACTCCACGAGAGTCTACGGCGGCATACATGATTTCCATCCAACCTTTGAATGTTGCCTGAAAAACAGAATACTCATGTATTTAATCATTCAAAATGTCCATCTAAAAGAGAAAGATTGTCAATTTATTCAAACATATGTTCTGTTTCTAGGTGAGCACATTTCTTTCAATGCCTGACTGTGGCAAAACTTGACTTTTTAGTCTGAGGTAATTACGCTTTTACGTGTCATTTTTTTTTTCCCTGTAAAGACAAAGGGTGACTCACCAAGAGTCAGCATGAACGCTATTAAGCTAGACCATTTTGGGATGTCGTTGCCATGGCTACAGAAATTATAACCTGTGGTGATTTGAGAGACTGTTCCTAGAGGTAAATAACAAGTTAAGGCCCAGCGAGGAGTTGCAGGGCCCTGAAGTTCTCTGGTTGCTTGGCTACCCTTAACAAATATGAAGGATGATTCTACAGCACAATCACCAAAAGTGTTGGACTAAATTCTTCAGGAAGGTCAGAATTTAGAATTTAAGAATTTGCTCCCTTGAATTTGAATTTGAATTGGTCACAACAATGGAATTGAAAAACAGGAAGATGAATTTATTGAACTGCAATTCAAAGACATTTATCAGTCAAATTACAGAGGCATTTTATAGGTCCAACACAAGTTTTTTGAGAAACATAAATAATCACATCATTAATTTGGACTAATTATGCTCATTTATTATCTGATGTGTACTGAAATATTCCCATGCACTTACAATTAACAAAGCCATGAAAATAAAAATAAAATAATAATTTAAAACTTTGTTGGATATTATATTTGTACAGATATTTTATTTTAAGAATAAATATCGACATTAAATATTAAAATATCTTGTCAAAAATGTTTCTACCCCAAAGTTGAGTGTATGATAATGCTTAAAAAATGTATTTATATTGTTTAAAACTAAACTTACAGCAGCATTACATTTTTATTTCACTTCATTAAATTTAAATAGAATTCTGCCTCCTGTTTGCCAGTTCTGGTGCACGAGCTTCAAGACACTCACCACCTGCAGAAGCGAGAGGTAGCCAAGTCCCACGTTGTCGAAGTTAACTTTCACTTTGGTCCAGTAGAACTGGGTGTCATTCATGGACTGGCAATCAGTCTTGTTGTTGACCAGGGATACATTGTGGATGTATCCAGTCCTGTTTACGCATTTCCCAAATTTCCCAGCGAAAAGATTGACTCCCATGATGCTAAATATGAGCCAGAAGATCAGGCACACCAGCAGTACGTTCATGATGGACGGGATGGCCCCAATCAGTGCATTCACTACCACCTGAACAACAGAAATCAGGATATGATACCATGGTGAATGTGATTCCACCAAGTGCAACATGTTCCTGGATCAACATCTCTGTTGATCCAAGAACAACATTTCAATCAACCAATCAGATTTGAGGGCCAAGTTTACAGATTATGTCATGTTTAGGCTTACAACCAGGGTTAGGTGCTTCTACATCCGTTTTATTAATCTTCCCCTCTGATTTTAGGGATAACTTATGGGTAGGGTTAGGTCGAGGGTAGGGATATGGTTAGGAATACATTTTCATACAGGAATGTTCCGGAATCATGTCTTACTTGGCAACATCCCGGTGACTGTGATCCCATACAGAAATCAATCATATTATGACTGCATGCAGATACTGCATTGCTAATCACACAAGCAATTCAAACATAAAGTAATCAGATCTTTCTGCGAACAAATTCAGGCATATTTTGCTCAAGATATGTCAAGTCACCTTAATTTATATAGCGCTTTTAACAATATGGACTGTTTCAAAGCAGCTTTACAGTGTAAATGTATGTAAATTATGTATGTAAATGTAATTTAATCAGCCTTTTAACTACTGATTTTCTTGGGGGGAAAAAAGTCTGCTGATGAACAAAGAAGGCCTAATATTAACAAAGACTTTAAATATACAAAGATGGTGCACTCATATTACTACAAAGTAGTGCAGGGATGACGTCAAAACACAGAAGACTAATTTGCCACGGGTTGCCTTGAGATTTTACTAGGGGGTTTTCTTTTTTTTCAATTTAGGAGTAAAATAAGGTCTGTGGTAAACATAACTTATTTGAACATGATGTTCCACAACGTAAATGACACACACCAATATCGAAAATGCAAAATGTTTACTTTTATTTTAAAACGTGTATTAGGATTGGGCCGATGGACGATATCATCGTCCATCGTGATGGCTGACAGACATCACGATGTTTAGCCGGCATCGCGATTCCCCCCGCCGTCATGTTTGTTTGTGCGCAGTTCAGAGATTCCTGTCTGTTGGATTTATTACAGCGCGTGAATTCATCAGTTTCTGCCGAAATACATGAAAGTGGCCGGTGAACTGGGAGAAAAATAGAGTTGACTTTATAGTTATTTACACTGTGTGTCTGATATGAATAAAAACCGTCGGCAATATATTTGAATGGTTTGTTATTGCTGCTTCCATAGACACCGTTGTGTATTTTACAAACTATAAATGTATTGTTTTGCTATAAATTATATGTATTTAAATGTCTGAAACCTAAAATAAACATTATGTGGTTAAAAACACTGAACAGTTGTGATATAGTCTATGACAAGCACTAAGCGCGTCCGTCTTTGGCTCAGCGCCAGCTATAGCGCGAAAGCACAGTTTGAATCTGGCAGTTGTCACGTCACTGTACATTCGCTCCTTAGTGGTCAGCTGCTGCAGATTTTGCTGAAATCGAAATTGCTGATGAGATATAGAGGAAAATATCTAGTGGAAAATGAGAATGTTACCCCCCCCCCCCCCCCCCCCCCTCTCCCCTCCTCCCGATATCATCGTCCATCGCGATGTTTCACTGTAGACATCGCCCAACCCTAACGTGTATGTTTCTAATACGTAACTAGATAAGGACTTTTTGGGTGTGAGTGTGTGGCGTTTACAATGTAGAACAAAACGTTCAATATTGTCAATTATGTTTACCACATGTTTTATTTTACTCATAAATGGATTGCATGCGCATTGGTCCAGCCTGAAAATTTTAGCGTTTAGAAACAAAACAATTGTATGAGACAGTTGTCGGATTTCATTTGAGATCTCAAATATGAAATTTAATCGTAATCTTGATGAACAGCTTTGGAGAATTTGAGCCATGGAACTAATGTTTGATTGCACTGTATTCCTCCTTTTGATTCTAAATTGAACTCAAATGGCACTGAGAATCGGGTAAGAGATAAACATTAATTACTTATTTGGGGAACTTGAGAGATGAAACCATGCTGATAACCTGGGTCTGTGGTGGAGTAGTGAGTTTGATGTATAATTCAACTTTGGTTATGTGGGGTACGGACTGGATTGATTCCATATAGAGCTTCCGAACAAATGTGTTTTTGGGGTGCGGACTAATGGGGCAGTGAACCCGAGGTTACCCCGTGAGTCAGTCCTAGAGCTCCTCCTGTCCGATTTTAGGGGAAAATCGGGTCCATTGGAGACGTCCAATAGATTTCATAGGCGCGCCAAAAGAACACCACAGACACCGTGTAATCACCATGGG
Source organism: Gila orcuttii (assembly GCA_026230005.1). NCBI lineage: Eukaryota > Metazoa > Chordata > Actinopteri > Cypriniformes > Leuciscidae > Gila > Gila orcuttii. The sequence continues at coordinate 5,742,207 of JAPDVR010000008.1, read as the reverse complement.
AAAATCTCAGAGTAAAACTGGGAGTTGTGAAAAATATGATACACCAGTGTTTTGCCAGATGATAAGTTTATCTATTTATCATCTTTTTACTCTTTTAATTCGTTTTATAAATGTATCATATATTTTAATTTCTTTTATAACTGTTTTAATTTTGCTGGCTTTTATTTTGTGATTATTTTAATTGCCATAGTGTATGAAATATGCTTTATAAATAAACTTGCCTTGCCTTGTTCCCCATTCAAAGAGATAGGAGCTGCACTTGCATGACTGAAATAGCTGCCCGAGAGGTGTTTCAAAGATGGCCGCCGAGTGAAATGATTTGGCGGAAAGGGACATTGATATTACCTAATTTGATAATGCTGAGTTAGAAGTTATTAATAAAACTTTAAAAAAAATGTTTTATATATATATACATGTGTGTGTATATATATACATCAGCTTTAATGCACTTATCAAAATAATAAAAGCCGTCAAAGGTAAAAAAGAAGCATTCAAAATGTGTAATTTAACTTGCAATCGGCAAAGGGGTGGAAAATATGTTCAAATAGAACTTTACAAAAACACAAGTTTATAATTTTTTTCTGTTGCTGTTTGGATGTAGTAAAACACCCACAGATGTAGCAGAAAACATCTGGGACATGTTTACATTTCCTTGTGTCACCGGCCATAATTCTAAACTTGAAATTAGGGTTGGGCATAAAATAATGTCAAGCATGTGAAAATCGGCTGAGAATTGAACAAATAATTCTATTCTAACCTGGCTCAGAGCAAGTTAGGAATCATGTTTTTTTGTGGCAGTTTTTCTGGTCATGGGATGATACAAGACTTCTTAACCTTACAAATGGTTGTTGAAAGCAAAAATGTTATGAAATGCACAATTTGTGAGAAAGTGTGACATGCTAGAGCAAAACGAATCAGCACGCCAAAATTAGTAAGAAACAAGAATTGTTGATGATGCAAGGTGGTGTAATCTGACTGGATTCCCTAAAAACCTGACATGCTTTATCAGTTTTATAACATATTTTGAGAGCATCTTACCCGCATTCCTTCGAATCTAGACAGGGCCCTCAATGGCCTCAGAGCTCTGAGAGTCCTTAAAGATTTGATGGCCCCAAAGTCTGAGTAGCCCAGAGAGTTAGCAACCAAGCTAATCAAAGACACCTGCAATATGAGAAAACATACAGAACTTTTTAATAAAATATTTCATTCTAACAATTATGAATGGCTTTTTAGATTAAATAGGCAATCTAAAAAATGGCATTTTTTTATTAAAAAAACAAAACAATACCTAATAAAGATGTTTGTAGAGACATTAACATTCTACTGACAGCTGGTAATGCTATATCAAAACAGCATAAAATAACCAGCATAAAATAATAAGAAAAAACACGTTTTGACTAAATATCTATGCATTTTTGGGACATTCTATAGGAACTTATTTATTGGGGCATATAAATCAGATCGGTTTTACAAATCGCAATAGGTTTCCACTCTATTCTACAGTCAAAGTCGACAGACAGTGTAGAACAGAATGGTCTTCTGCTGTAATGGCAGGTTGTGGCTTACAGGTACAGTAGGATTTTCTTCGATGAGGTGAAATGAAAACAAAACATGGACAAGTATGCACATATGTACGTCAATGTACATACCCACATACTCAACTATATATGCATAATCAATATGCATATATATAAAATAGAGTGAGGTTTTATAAAGAATTTGGGTTTTTCTTTTGAATAATTTATTTTGATCATAATTTATTATTATTATCATCAGTCCAAACAGTATTCTGAATTTCCAATTAGGATATTGTTTCATAGTATGGCTTATTAAATTTAAAAGTCCCAAGAATAGTCAGTTCTTTATAAAAAACTATTTCTATAGTTTCCCTTGTCACTGCAATATATCTAAAGAAGATATTTCTGTGCAATTGGCTCTAAAACAAAACTTCAGAAGACAAAGAATGAATAACATTCATAAAAGTGCAAAATTAAACAACTAAAACTAAAAAAAAAAGTCATACAAACTTTACGATACAGATTTTAGATCATATTTTCTTTTGTTACTAACACGTCTCACTGTAATCATGTATGTTTAGAATCATTGATTTGATTGACAGTCCTAAATGTAACTGATCTTCTCCAGATAATTATTTGATACAGTGTGTATATTCTGATATAAAAGCCAAGGTCCTGTAAAGATACTTATCAAACATCTCAAACTTGACACCATGTTAAATTACAGGTCGCAATAAATGCTGACAGAGAGACAGTGGCATTTATATCTGGATGAGAAGAGAACTGCAGCTGAGATACAGATGTGAGCCTTCGCTCACCTCTGACCTTTGAACTATAAACTTACCCTATCATTAGAGGTGTGTGTGGAGATCTGTTTGGGTCAGATGAGCATCAGGTGAGACACACTCACACAATCTGCTAGTGTTAGTTGAGCTACTCCAGATGCTTTCATTCAGTGTGTTCATGTATAGTTGTGTGTAAATGTATTTTGCACAATTATCTCAGTGTCTGAGAGATGTGTTTCCATAACATCTTAATTTTAACTTACAATCTCCCATAAAATGTTTGAGGTGTCATAAAAATGGCAGTAACACAAAACCATAAAACCAAAACTTACAAAGAAAAATTCAAATCTTTAAAATGAAAACTTTGCACTATAGGCCAGATTTACTAACAGCTTGCGCCACCGCAAAGCGTCTTTTGCCGTTAAAAAACTACTGTCAGAATTTACTAAAGACACGCAGTGAAAAATTAGCGCTGAAAAGGCGTGAACAGGGTTATTTTTGCGGCTGATCTTATTGCATATGCATCTGTAGGAGTTTCCCTTTCAGACTCTAAATTTATGGGAGGAGAGTATTTAAATGAATCATGCAATGTGATTTACTAATGTTTGCGCTAGTTAATTTACTGGTATTTGCGCCATTATTGATCTCCCAAAAAAAAGCTTAAACCAGAAGCTAACTGCTAGTTTGCGTTGGTCACTATGGAAATGATCCGGTTGCGTCTGTGTTCATTAATTTGCGCGTTATCAGTAGATCACGCACGAAAACTTACCACTCCCATCGGGAAATAAGTAAATCTGGCCCTATATCTCTAATGTCATTGTATAGCTCAAACTCTAAATCATAAATTTGCACATCCATATTAATGCAACAAGTTACTCTATTGCTATCCAAATGTAAACAGCCTACAGTAAGAATAATGATATTATTTGTGGAATTATTATTTATTCCAGTCGTTAATAAATCAAACTATTTATTGAACATTGGTATTTTTATAAGATTGCTGTTGCAGACATTTTATAAAAGCGTTGTGCGTTTTTCCGTGATTAAGGGCACTACGTTTCATATTATTTCAGGCTTAATCACTGTAACAAACAGCCTTCAAAAATCTGCTAAATTAATGATTCCTCATGTTAGACCAGGTAGAATATATCTAGTTTTACATTTATGGCCCTCTATACTAACAGAATATATTGTTACACTAAATATTATACTAAATCTAATATATACTCTTAAAAATAAAGGTTCCAAAAGGGTTTTTTCACAACGATGCCATAGAATGACCATTTTAGGTTTCTCAAAAGAACCTTTCAGTGACCAGTTCATAAAAGAACCGATTTTTCTTAGTGTGAAGAATATTTTAATAATCTAAAGAACCTTTTTTTCCCTTATAAATAAACTTTTGAGGAACGGAAAGTTTCCATGGTTGTTAAAACCATCAATGCCAGTAAAGAACCTTTATTTTTAAGACTGTATGTCATACTAAATATCCATCTCAGAAGCGTCTTGGCCTAAATTAAATCATCCAAGTCTACCAGATGGAAACGCAACAGATCAACCCTGATCCAGTATTCAGCAAGAGAAGATTCTTCTACTCACATCCACAATCAGGAAGTCCAGCCAACACCAGTAATTGGTGAAGTATTTCTTAAAGCCGTACGCGATCCACTTCAGAAACATCTCCAGCACAAAGATGTAGCTGAACACCTTGTCAGCATATTCCAACATCACCTTCACCACCTTCCGCTGTTCTATGTAAATGTCTTCAAACGCCTGTCAGAAGAAGAATATCATTACACAATAAGAACAGAAAACTTGATTCTGATTAATCTAGCTACACATTTAATCCCAATATGGACCAATTTAAAGGTACCCTGTGTAACTTTTGGCGCTCTAGAGGTCAATGAACAAAACACGGTTTGGAAGATGGATTTTGCTTTGATGTAAACAGTAAACAAATGGTTAAAGTTCACCAATCAGCTTCTATTCCTCACCAGAGCTCCACTACTGAGGAGGATCATGAAGATGATGAAGGTCTCGAACCAGCTGTGCTCTACTATCTGATAACACGTCTTCCTCAACCTCCACCACATCTGTCCCAAACCTCTGGTTGTGTTTATATTACAACACTTGCAGTGCTGCATACAGACTGGAGAGATACAGAGAGATTACTTTGATCAGGTCCTGTAAACACCATGCATAGTGCCATGTTGACAGGAGAACAAATGTGTTTTATCTGCTTACACTTAGGGAAACACTCTTCTGGATCCATGACATCTTCTGCCATCTCAGAATATTCCTCCTCATCCTCCCCAGGCTTCCTCAGGTCCACGGTACTTCCTTCAGAGAGGCTGATGATTTCCTGTTGAACAAGGCAGCAAAGCTTGCATTGAGTTTTCATAAGATTTTTATCAACCATTACAGATACCATTCAAATCCCCCGTCAGTTTTAATGTGTTTAAAAGAAGACTCTTCTGCTCACCGAGGCTGCATTTATTTGATCAAAAATATAGTAAAAACAGTAACATTGTGAAATATTAGTACAGTTTAAAATACCTTTTTTCTATTTTTTAATTGTATTTTAAAATGTAATTTATTCCTGTGATGCACAGCTGAATTTTCAGCATCATTACTCCAGTCTTCAGTTTCACATAATCCTTCAGAAATCATTCTAACATTTTACTGCACATTTTACGGAGAACAGCTTCTAGAATCACAATGCAGGCTACACACAAAAGCTTTTCCACTTTGGAGCAGTTTCCACTTTGTCAGGACAATCTGTTGTTGGATCACAACTTGCAAGTATGTCTTATTATTTTTAGTTGCATTTTCTATTAACAGTTCCAATTATGAGTTTTATGTTGTTGCAACGCTCTCCTGCTAGCTAAAATTTGTGTTGATATAGTGTTGTTTACGCTTTTGTAAGCTCTCGCTTTTGTAAGCCTGTTCACCGCCTCTTTGGAAATTAACCTTGTTTTTGTGATTGATTGTCATTTGTATAACCATAGTTTTCCGACAAATATCATAATTAAAGGTTGGATAACATCATATCTATAATGTATAAAAAAAACATACCACTCTGAAACGTCCTGTGAAATCCGTGCATTGCAAAGTCCGTGCATGAAATTCTTTCTGGATGATCTTGTTTGTTAACATTGTCAGGCTCTGAATCGGGCTCGAATTGGTTTTAAATTGCTGCTATCCTTTATATTTAAACAAGAATAGAGCTCGCAGTTATGGATTAATTATCCCAGTTGGGGACATTTCCTGAACACACGCTAAGCACTGTCAATCGCAACACATTTCGGAAGGAGCGGCTTCATCGAAAACGACTCGTTCGGGACAGACTGGGGAGAGGGTTTTAATAATGTAAAATATGTGAAAAATAATGTGTTTCTTTAACAATCAAGCAGGGAAGCATTTTCTAGTACACCCCAAAAGCAAAATCAAGACTTTGTAAAAGGGCATAATGGGACACCTTTAAAACATTAGCATTATGTTCTGAGTGTTACTGAGAAGTTTGGAAACGGATCCACCTAGTGCTACTTCACCCAACAAATTACGTTCAGTTCTTTCCAAGTTTGGCTCAGATGATTTTAAAACCATGCTGGACCTACTGATTAGATATATTTCTGTATGTCTGTGTGCTTGAACGGACAGGGTAACTTATGAACCATCTCAGTTTTGCATTTCTACATTATATTCCCTCTGTCTGTTCATTCTTCATCTAATGCTTAATGCGATGCATAATTATGCTACCATTTATTTGCTTGGCCTCATATATACCGGTATTATATCTGTCAATTCAGTGTATTTTGGCACATATAAGCCAGGAAATCAACACTGATTGAAAAATGGGTTTGGCATGGAAAACACAGACAGCTAATAGAACACATGCATCCAAGATACATATGGCGCGATACTAGCATATGCATCTAATCCACGAGCGCACAAGTCAAGGTCAGTAACCTCCAGTATAATCTGAGATGGCAAAAGAGAGCTGTTCTAAAGCTGTCTGAATACACAGTCATTCTCCTTGTTTCTTTCTCTATGTAGGCAGGGGCCGCCTTAATACAATTTTGATGAGATTTTCCCTCCATGTAATGGCAACATATTTAAAATGATTTACAGAGATTACTGGTCCAAAGGTGCCAGCACAATCCAATAGTGCTTATGTAATCCCACATTATGAGGCGAGCAAGTGTGTGTGTGTGTGTGTGTGTGTGTGTGTGTGTGTGTGTGTGTGTGTGTGTGTGTGAGAGAGAGAGGCTGGATTACTCTTAATTTTGTGCCTTAAGATGTCAAAAAGGTTTTGGAAGAAGTTTGTAACCAAACAATGCCAGGAAGTTCATGCTGAGATGCTTTTAATGCAGTGAATGATTCAATGACTCATTCATAAATAATTTACTTGTTTCATTACTGGATGAATTAGCTGAGTTTTTTTTTAACAAATCTTTTGAATGAATGATTTAATGACAAATAAATTTTTTAACCGTTACTAACCATGTAATCGATGCAATCGTTATTTGAAGTGCCATGTTACTTAATAAAGCTGATTTACTCTATTTTGATTGCTTATAAACTCACTTCTGCGATAATATGAATATTTGTAACACAGAAATAATGATACTATGTGGCTGAAAAGAGTCTGTGAAGCTGTTTCATGATAACTGCTTTCTCTGGGTCAGCGGCAGCAGATTTTACTTTTCCAGTGTGATTTTGTCAAAGGTTTAAAGGTACAATATGTAATTTTTTTGTAATAAAATATCCCAAAATCACTTGCACAGTGTGATATATTTCCTGCAGTTGTGTACTTACAATATCCCAAAAGTTCCCAAAGATTTTTTATTTCAGAGAAATTCCGATTTTAAATAATGGCTCGTCCCTGGTCATTGTCACCTGTCAATGACGTAATATCCGCATTATCCCTGGTTTCAGCTCGTACTGCCATAGTAACCATGGCGACAGACGTGGACAACTGCATTACGTCTAGCGGCATGCTCACGCTGTTATTGTTTCGTTCAAACATTAAGGACCATGGCAAGGAGACTTAGGGACAAAAGGAGAACTAAAACGAGGATCAATATCAGCGTGGTGTTTTCGAGATGCCGAGAGCTCCACGTCCACGACTAACTTCGACTTGACAGGGACGCCACTCTTGCATGTACTTTATTAGACAGGTGAGCAAATGTGCATAAAACTAATCAATGTTATATAGCTCACAATTGTGAAATGTTAGAATATGATCAGTATGTTATTCTAATGTTGATCTAGCTTACTGCTAGTCTCATACAGCCAACAAACTAACACATAGAATAACATTATAGCTTTCAACACACTCAAATGCAGTTTAGTGTGATAGTGTAATGTTAGACCAAGTGAAACAGCGCTGCGTTACCTCACAAGTTTCATTCGTCTAATAAACTGACCTGTGTGTAGTAATTCAGCACTTGCGGGTAGTTCGGTAGAATGAAATGTCCTTATTCATTTATATCCGCGGGACTCGCGTGTGACACTGATGTCTGTCTCTCATTAGCAATCGCGACCTGCTTCATACCACAGTCATGTTAAAAACATCAATGTATTCACTCATTCATAAACATTATTAGATCCATTAGCATTACGACAAGTTCCATATTTCCGCTCATGCATCATCAACCTACGCTTTTGTTATTGGAAGAGGTTAGCGACCCCCTAGCAGCGAAAAAAATTACATATTGTAGCTTCAATAGACAGGCGTATCCTTTGTCATTTAGGAATAAGATTACGATCTTTTAACTATTAATTGTGTAGCTCTATTTGATATAGACTTACACTGAAGGAAGAACTCGAATCATATCTACAGGCTCTTTTGACTAAGAAATCACCCTGAAGAGAAATGCACATGTGTAAAACACTCAGAACACCTCTGCCAACACAAAGCACCCACAACATGGTTTCCTTCAGAAAATGTAAACATCTAGTTAATACATTTATTTCTTGAGCAAATATTGCTGTATTTTATCATATTTCTTATTGCCATTGTTAAAATTCTTATCATACTTACAGTGCCCCTATTAAACTATTTTAAAGGTTCTTAATTTTGTTTTGGAGTCTCTTACAATAGGTTTACATGCATTCAAGGTCAAAAACACTTTCTCTTAATATACATTGCATCAGCTTTTTTCTCACAGTGTCTGTAACGGTTTAAAGGGGCATTCGGCAAACCTAGCTATTTCTTGGCTGATTTTCACTTTTGTTGTCGCATGTTTTCTCAACGAGCTCCCCCTACAGCTGTGAGGCGTATATTTCACAACAATGTTGTAAAAAAAAACTCACTTGCGGCCCCTCCTCCCGCTTTGTACCGCTGCTCATGTGCATTTGTTATTATCGGAGCCGGCCAACTTTATCGTGTGGAGCTATGTCTACCGAGGTGGGTAATACATCATACACATTGAGGGTGGCGTGTGTGTTTATGTCGAATTGCCATAAAGCAGTTTGTGTTTCTCGCTCATTCTTGCTTCTCACGAGACTTCCTATTTCCAACTTACCGGGACGTTAATCCTCATGTTGCAAGGTTGGTTTTCCGCCGAGGAACACTGGAGGGAGCGGGGAAAGTCACCATTCTCACCAGAACAGGTTATTAAACCATCCAAATGATTTCTAAACGGTTTTATTAAGCTGAAATAGTTGCCGAATGCCCCTATAATCAAGGATTCAGTCTCTCTAAACCCCTCCTTTCTGAGAGCCTACTCTGCTCTGATTGGTCAGATGGCACAGTCTGTTTTGTTTGGTCGGCCGCTTAGCACAGAAAACAGCGTCTTTTTAAACATGATGACAACAAACCAAACTCTTCCAGGCTACAGTGTTTGAGGGCGGGTCAAAGTAGACGTGGTTCACAGGCAGCCAATGAAGACCGTAGGCTGACATTATGCAAATTTATTACAAACCTAGGAAGTAAGACTGGAATTACTGACGACTCATTTCAGCTGTTAAAAATCTGTTCATTCTTTTGGGAGACAATAACTCCATTTATACTGCACTTTGATCTTTGAAACTTTGCAGATCTTTTACATTCACAAACAGCTATATTACACACTAAATGAAAGGTAATATCTGAAAAAGCATAACAGGGGCACTTAAACAACAGATCTTTAAAGGCCTTGTTCCAAATAGCATTTTGTGGTCTCTCTTGAGGTTTGAGAGGTACAGCAAATACCTACAGTAAATAACGACTAAATTTTAGTTCCTAACAAAGCTGTTGTATGGACTACTTTAGGTGGTACTTTTTGGTCCACCATTTTATATCCACATTCCTGTGCTCCTCTCCGCAGCCCGTTTCTCTTATATAACAAATACTGTATGGCATGTCTCGTGGGTTCACCTTGTCTGCTTTGCAGCTTATCAGCTTATGAATCTGGATGACCCCCCACCCACCTATACGGCCACTGGCTCGCTTCCTCACACGTGTTATATCATATCATCTCTCTGACCTCTGACACCACTCGCTCGTTTGAGCTCCCAGCCACTCACAATAGGGATAAACAAATGAACTATTATAGGCAGTATATGAAGGATTTAGGGTTATATATCTAACTTTTCCGGATGCCATGCATTTGGTTTTCTTAGAAATCCAGACATTTGAATTCAAACACTAAAAGCAAGTGAGATAGAATTACTGTATGTCAATATGTGAAATAATTTGCTTGTCCGTTGTTAAGTCCAAATTTGTGATAACATTTTTGGTGTAATTTCTTAAAAGTTGTATGTATAAGCTACTAATTAGGGATCATAATCAAAATAAATTATATTATTCTGGTTTGGAATTTCAGTTCAATTTCATAGAACTAAAATGGAAATGATTCCGGTTTCATAATAAACAATTCCATTAACAATTATGGATGCAGAAATAGTTGGTCCTAAGCAACAAAGACTTTTGTCAAGTATTTTTAAAATTATTTAAATGATTAATTAATACTCATTAATTATAAAGAAAACATATACTGTCTTTAAGTTAGATCCCGGGTTATTTAAGATAACTACAACTAAAATTAAAATATCAACTAAAAATAAAGCCTCCATTTCTCATTTTAGCTAAAATAACTCAAACTGAATAAAAAATAAAATAAAAACTATATTAAGCATATTTTAAAAATAAAAATACCAAAATACACAAAATTACATAAACTTTTGTATCTCAATAATACAAAAATAACAACTAAGAGTGTTTTGACCAATCCATTAAAAATAACCAACTCTTATGAATCATTTGCTCGTGAATCGGACTACACAACCTCAAGAACCTAATGAACCAAATTCCCAACACTAATACTAATAAATCACCTCTCATAACCTCTCACCGGTTTCTGCTCTTCATCCTCTGATGACACTGTGTCTTCATCATCATCCTCCTCCTCAGGAAATTCCACGTCTGATTCTCCTGGTGCGATGGGCACACAGATGGTGAGGTTGGGATTGGTCATGTAACTGTCCTGTCCTTCTGGAATAACGCACTTCTCTCCATACCGCCCTAAACTTCCCAAACCACCGTTGCACTCAGCATGGTTCTCCTTCAGGGGCGCCGGCACCTCCTTGGCCTTCTGTCTGTGCCCTGCCAGGTTCCCGTTGCAGAGGTCTTTGATGGCGTTCAGTAGCCAAGAAAAACCACAGTGGATTCGAGCGATGGCTATCTGGAGGTTGTTCATTTCTCCGTCTTCATCGGGCGCAGACAGGTTATCAGAGCTGAAGGAGCTCAACAACAGGGCCAGAAACAGATTCAACACCTAAGAGAGAAACAAAGAATGCAGATCTGTAAGCAAATTTGATTGTTTTGGGATGGACTTTAGCCAATTGAGATTGTGGACCCAACACTATTTTAGAGTGAGATAATTATATTTTCTGATGTTGCAGCTGTACACAGCGGTACATTTACTGAAATGGTAAATCTTGATATCAGACTAGGATATTGTGAGCACAGTTGTTGGTCTGAATACCTTCAGGTACATCAACTGTTTCCATGGCAGTCCTCCTGTGCCAAGCTCTTGTTCTATTGCAGGAATGTCAACCGCTTACAAAAATGTCCCATATTCATAACAGGCTTTTTTCCTGCAGTCTGGTCTATTATAAGAGCCACTTTATGGGCTGTCATGGAAACCTGATTAGTTGCACTCTGACCTTTAATCAGACAGCAAAAATAATCCCAAGCTGACTTCTCAATCCCAGACAGATCTCACTGGATTGTGTTACAGAGGGTTTGAGGAGGCTTGACCCCCCCACCCCACCCCAATGAAAAACATGTATAACATTTTATTATACAAAACTCTGAAAGTCCTCCGAAAATGGCTTCATGCGCATCTCTGAGGCGGAATAACGCGCTTCAATGTCACACTCGTGAGGGCCTAAACTCGTTACTGTTAAAATCCTTCTCACACAACCACAACTAATCGACTTCACATCAGTTGATGGACAACTAGTCAACCATTCTGACCCAACTCTAGTTTGGGACGACATGAGGGTGAGTAAATGATGACATAATTATAATTTCTGGGTGAACTCTTCATTTAAACTCACCATGAAATAAAAATTAACTATTCTTTTTAAATGGGCTGTATTTATTATAAATGATTTATCCGTGCACATTTAAAAAGCAAAAATTAATGTGCCCTTGTAATCTTTAATCAAAATAACTCCCACGTCCTTGTTTACTGGCCTAAGGGTGGGGCAACCTGATGCTGATGGACAAAATCAAGTCCTACCCTTAAGATATATGTCACAATAGACCTTATTCAGAGCAGCGCCATGATGGTTATGAAAGCGAGGTTGTGAGAGATAGACTTACTGTGTTTTCAATGCTGTATAAAGCTCCTAGATCACTTATAATTTTCCACAGCTCATGTTGTGTGGACTTTTTTGTCTACTGAAATTCCTTGGAAAGATATTTTTTCAGTGTTTTGTCAGCAGAACAATCCAAATACACATTAAAAAACAGTACAACCCACTGAAGAAATGTAGGCCTGTGTCTATTCCTCACAGCCTCGCTTTCATTCCCATTAAAAATCAAAGATGGCACTGATGCGAATAAGGTCAATAGATGAGAAAATATTATTGCAATTTACGTTTTATGCTGAAGTTCAGACCCAGTTCAGATTTAAGACTGTACTTTGTAAAATGATGTTCGATGAAGTGGTCTGTGATTAAATTGAAACAAACATCAAAAAAGACGCACATTTTCTGTAGAAATAATAATTTTTGATTTTGATAAAAATTTTGATAAAATTTTGATAATTTTGGAGCACATGTCATCTTAGTGATTTTAATTTAAGACCTTCTCTGAGAGATCATCCACACCACTTGAGATGTGAGGCTTTTTTGTCCTTTTCTGTCAAGTATTTCAGAAAGGACAAAGTGCCTCACAATTTTACATGTCCATGCTGTCTACCCTTCTACCCATCTTTAAAAAGAATTGTGAATGAATTACCAATGTCATACAGCTGCTTATGTGGCGTTTTTTCTGGAGCATCTCAAATTTATGGCAATTTAGTGTTTTAAGATGTAAAACTTCTGTGTATGTGATCTGTGTTTCTTCTCATGGTGTTTTTTTTTTTTTTTTGTCTAGTCAATAAACGATTGTGATGTCTAAACGTTTGAGAGTCAGGAGTTCAGTGGACATCATGACCCCATCATAGAGTCATTTCAATAATAATCCAATCACGGTAGAGGAAATCCTGTGTTTAAATGCCAGCGCTTCTGTCTCCTGTTACTGCCCATCTATGCGTCTGAATTAGCCAGTGCATAAATCCATTCTCTCAAGTTTGTCTTTAAAGGAATAATTTACCTAAACATTTGGCATGCTTTAGTTTTTTTTGCATACAACAAAGGTGGGTGGTAATTTATTTTGCCAAGCTCCAAAAAATACTATCAAATATCCTTAACATTGTCCTTGGAGCTTGTCAGTATAAAATATGCATTCACTTTCTTATTAGCTTGGACATTCTGGCTAACGTTTTGGAAAAGACAAGAAGGTTAGTCGATGAACAAATTTAAATTTATGGGGGAATTACCCCATTATCTTCCTCTTTATTCAATAACTATTCAAACAAGCAGAATTTAGATCAAGTCAAGTCACATTTATTTATATAGCGCTTTTTACAATACAGATTGTTTCAAAGCAGCTTTACAAAGATAACTGGAAAATAATGCTAAAACGTTTGTTTCCAGAAGAAAATAGTGTCACAGTCCAGCTTAAGTAAGTTCAGTAATGTTTCATTTTTGTTTTAAAGAAGTTATTAATTTAGTTCATTTATATATATATATATATATATATATATATATATATATATATATACACTGTATATAGCAGTTCCATCTGGTTTAAGATCAGAGTCATCACACCGGGATGGAGACGGTGCAGTAACGAGGTGCGAACTGTAACGAGGGCGTCAGTTTTACAGTATAAATTCATCCTTTGGAAGTGCGGCAAAGTGGATTTGCATCCACAGCACAGAAAACAGTATCTTCTCCACATGTTGACAACAAGAGCCAAACTCTTCCAGGCCTCAGCTACAACTACTACAGTGTTTGAGGGCGGGTCAAAGTAGACCTTGTTCGAGGGAAGCCAATGAAGACCATAGGCTGGCATTATGCAAATTTGTTACAAACCTAGGAGCTTTAAAGTATTACTAGATAAAAAGAAGAATTTGCATTAATTAGGAACATGGATAATCTCACTCTGATCAATCACATCTTCATACAGTAATCCTGACTAATTTATTATGTGTGAAGAAAAAGACTGCTGAGTGATGTTTTACTGCAGAATGTCGTGATTGACCAATCAGAATCAAGTATTCCACAGCATCTCATTATCATAACCTGAGCAAAACATTGCTCTCGTACTCACCACCAGGTTTCCTATGACCATGACCAGCATGAAGACCAGAATGCAAAGCGGCTGTCCAGCCACCTCCATACAGTCCCACATGGTCTCGATCCATTCCCCGCACAAGACCCTGAAGACGATGAGGAAGGAGTGGAAGAAGTCCTTCATGTGCCAGCGAGGAAGGGTGCAGTCATAGCTGATCTTGCACACGCAGTCCTGATAGTTTTTTCCAAACAGCTGCATGCCTACCACAGCGAAGATGAAGACGATGATGGCCAAGACCAGCGTCAGGTTCCCCAAAGCACCCACGGAGTTACCAATGATCTTTATCAGTGTGTTGAGGGTGGGCCACGATTTCGCTAGTTTAAAAACTCTCAGCTGAGGACAAAATACAGAACATATATCAATATAGTTAACATGAAATTCAAAATAACCCTAATTAATTCAGTAAATTCTTTCTGGTCTTATCATGCTTGTTTGATTCCAGACTAAAAAAAACGCCTTTCAGTATCGGCTTCTGTCGCTAAGCTCTTTTATTTTTCATACCATTGAACCACTACAGAGGAACTTTTGACCATCAAGTTTTGATGGATACATTTTTGAATATCTCAAGAAATACATCAGATTTCAGAAGTTGTGAATGCATTTGTGTTGAATTAAATTGCAAGATATGTTTTGGCTGTACTCTATAATGTCTCTCAAATTATTAAATTAATAATCATGTTGCAAACCATCAGATTTTGTATGCCAATCAAATACATATTTTTTCATGTAAATTCACCTAACTGGTCATTTTATTTGAGCTAAAGCATGACCTATATTTAGTTTGCAATGTGACTAATGTTGAACTAAAAGAAAGTTATAATCCACTTTTTGAGATGTCAACTGTAACATATTTAATCTCACTAATGGATAAAGGATTACAGCCCAGCCAAATATGCACATGTGGGTGAAGCCTTGAAAAAGTAAAATTTTTAATGTACACACACAGCGCTGCTTAACAACTGTTTCTATTATCACAATATAAAGGGATGTTAAAAGCACTCTGCAGCTTTAATCTGTTAATGAATTGTAAGGTCACGTGGGGTCATACAAGTTCCGATGGACTCTGCGTGCCATCTTTGTCACGCGTACTGTTTTTCATCACATAAATACAGATGTGTCGATGGGCTATCTCCACTAATGGATTAAGTGTGTCAAATATACTTATGCCTATTAATTACAGACTAGGTTTCATGATCCTTCCATGTCTTGAGACCCATAAGTATGTGAGTGTTACGACAGATGTTTAACAGAGATTCTGATTTAAACATTTGTGTGAATAAATTCAAATAGTCTGCTTCAGTTAATGGATAATTCGCTGATTTTCAGCCAGCTTTGTATTGTTACAATATCTGTAGCATATTTAAATGAAAAATACTGTATGTCAGCTTTTATTCTTTCTTCATGTTACCTGCTCCCAGATATCACTGATAATTTGTCTGCAAATTCCACCAGATGACACAAAACAAATAATTTTGCATCATCTGGTGGAATTTTGACAGCTCCAGGGCTTTTTATAACATTAAATCAACAGAGGGGTGGCACCAAAATCAAAAGTGCATTATGAGTATTGAAGTTTTAGGCAAAAGGGAACACCACAGCCCTTTTTCTCAATTTTCTCTGGTCGCGTAGCAGTTTTTTTTTTTTTTTTTTTTGCGTCTCTACAGCGTAGATAGCCAAGTTATATGAAAAGCCCATTTTGCTAGCAGTGAATACCCCCTTAACTGATTCAAAACTATGATTCAATGATTCGCTCAAAAATATTCACAGGTTCTCCTAATGGCATTCTCATATATTGTCCATGTGACAATCCACTGCTGTCCAATCTAGTGAATTTAATATGTCTATTTCCAAGCAGGATCGAAACTTACCAGTCTGAACGAGCGAAGGACTGACAGACCCTCCACATTGGAAAGGCCCAACTCCATCAGACTCAAACTAACGATAATTCCATCAAAGATGTTCCAGCCTTGCTGAAAGTAATAGTACGGATCCAGAGCAAACACCTTCAGCATCATCTCCGCTGTGAAGATTCCAGTGAACACCTGGTAAGCAAGAACAAAACTTTACATTTAAAATCATACTCTACAGGTCAAACCTTTCGTGATCCCGTCCCCCCTCTCTCTCCCACCTCACTTCCTGTCTAGCTACAGTCCTAATAAAAGGCAAAAACGCCAAAAAATACATCTTTAAAAAAAAACCTGTATCAGTTTTCATAAAATATAGTTTAGTCCACTTATTTTTAAGTGCATTTTGGGATATCGCATAAAAAAACACTGGATGGAAGGAACACCAAGATGTGCAAAAATTAAAAAAATGAGCATAAAAAAACGTATGCACTCAATCGAGGCAGATACATTTTTCTTATCCAATAAGACAACGTGCATACACATTTACCAAATAAATCCCTCAATGCTCAACAAAAAACTCACATGACTTTTTCTCAACAGTGGATGTGATTGAATAACTGGACTAACCAGTGGACTAATCATTGCACAGCATCTCAAAAGTTTTAGCAATTCTGAAATTCCTGAGCCAAAGTCTGTCGAAAGAACGATTTAGTTTAATTCTCTCCCAGAGGTGTCTCACATGATTGCGTCCCCAAACACCAGCATGCGAACGCAAGAAAACATGACAGCCTTTAATGCGTTTTGTTTGCACGCTCTGAGATACTAGTCATTTATGATGTACATAGTGGCTTCCCCGATTGCAGAAAATTCCATTTTTATTACAGATTTTTTGTGCCAATTTCCTAGGAAACAACTATTTTGTTCTCTCGAACACATGGGATGGCAATGCATGCCTTATTCGCAAATGTTTTATTCCAATTTTTTTTTTATTCTGATATTCTAATTTAGCGCACAAGTTAAATTTGCAACTTTGGTTGGAAACATAGCTATTGATAATAATAAGAAATGTTTTTTGAGCATCAAATCAGCATATTAGAATGATTTCTGAAGCATCATGAGACACTGAAGACTGGAGTAATAATGCTGAAAATTTTGCTTTGCATCACACTAATAATTACATTTTAACATATATTCACTTACAAAACAGTTATTTTAAATTATAATAATATTTCACAATATTACATTTTTTACTGTATGTTTTAATCAAATATATGCAGCCTTGAAACTGTTGGCCAGTAGTTTAATTCTACAGATGCAGAAGAAGAAATGAAACAGGGCTGGTTGAGATACTCAAACAAACCAAGTTTTTAATTACTGTAATTGTCCTCACCAGGTTTCCAACACTCAGCATGCTGTTGAATTCATCAGTCATGGGATAGTGCTCCAGTGCCATGAACAATGTGTTGAGAACAATGCAAATGGTAATTGCAAGGTCCAGGAAGGGGTCCATCACCATGACTTTAAGTGTGTCCTTCACTCTCAGCCAGGCTGGAGAACATGTCCAAATCAGATACTTCTTTGCAAATTCATACCAGCATGGAGGACACTTCTGATGGGCCTCTTCAAGTTCTAAGAGAAGAGATGGAAAACAATAAATAAGTAACATTAAGGACGTTAAGCTTATAGTTGATATTGTAGGCATTTAAGGTAAAATCGTAATCTTTTTCATCATCTTTTAAAAGATAAATTGTTTCTCCTTAAGGGTAGTGAGATTAAAGCGAGAGTAATCAATGTTCATTTTTGCTTCTCACTATCTGTCTCTTAAAAAGCGTTTCAGAAGAGAGTTCAACAGTCAAACTGTGCTCAGATTTGTCAAGCTACCAAAGTCTGCGAACAAAAGATCTCAATGTGAACTCAAATATTTCTCATCAAATTCTTCTAAAACCAAATGATCTACTATTGATATGATCTGATATCCACATTGATACTCTCACATTTACGTCTATTATTCTACAGCATGTCAAAAATTCTCTCATTTGTCTGTTTTTTTGTTTTTTTTTTCTAAATAATTTGAGTCCATCACACCGTCCATGGCGTCACTGAAGAAGCTGACAGAGCTCAGTCCTCTCTTCCTGTGAGGGGGCGGGACTTCCTCCTGCATCTCGACAGTCAGCTTGGCAGCTGCAGTGTTCTGTTCAGTCTGACACACTGACTCCTGTCAATCAAAATGAACATCAAAACATCAAACCCTAGTGAACTTCCTTCTAAAGCAGCATAAGCGCTGAGACTATAGCAAATCTCAACTGCTTGATTGTTATTTTGTTGAAAAATGTAAACTATTTTTTTGTCCTCCTTGTTACAAATTGATTACATGTCTAATCCAGGTTTATGTCTTTTCAATGATGATTCTGACTCCTGTATAAGTTCATTGCAAAAAACAATTTACAGTTTACAGCTGCAAAGAAGACAACAATACAGAACTGGTTTACTCCGCACATGTGAGCAGAAACATATTGGATTCATAGCATCCACAAAATAGTGACTTGTGAACAACAGCACAAATTAACAAGGCTGAACCTAGTACCATTGATGCATGGCAATGTTTTTCTTCCAACATACTGGACTACATAAAGGAATGATCTTTTTTTTTCTTTTTTTTTTTCTTCTCCTCCTTTCATATTGTTAAATTATTGATAATATGTCTGTTGCTCCCCCTTCCCTGTCTGTTCGTTTGAGTGGATGTTATTTTATTTCTAAAGACAATAAAGAGTTGGTCACAAAAAAAGAAAAATGTAAGCTATTTTATCGACCAGCGAAATATTAAAAGTTGGATACATATTATATCCAACTTTATCTGCATACATACAGTACACTAATGGAAAGCAGTATATATTGTATAGCTTTATTATTTTTATTTTTTTTCATTGCAAAATGTAACTATATTGTCTCCAGTTATTGTACTCCTATTTATCCGCGTACATGTAGTACACTCACATAAAGCAATATATACTATGAAGCAAATCTCAACTGCCTGTATGCTTGTATCATCATAAAATGTTAACTATATTTCCACCCAGCTCTAATCTGCTAAATGTGACTATAAGACATGAAAATATTAAGACATTATAAACATTTACATCATGAGTTTCTGTAAAACTGCTTTGAATCAATGTGTATTGTGAAAAGCGCTATACAAGTCACCAATTTGAAACATTCCTCACCTTGTTGCAATGCATTCCTTACTAACTTTTGGGACAAACCCATCAACTCTGCTCTTTTCCATAAAAAATTAATTGGATAGACTTTGGAATAGCTTACCATTATATGTTAGGGATGCTGACTCTGTACATGTTTTTAAAGTACAACTTAAGACATATTTGTTTGCCATGGCCTATTCTTCCTTTTAATGGATTTTTTTAGGATTAGGATTAGGATTATTTCTACTTTTCGGTGATGATGTAAAGCACATTGGTCAACTTGTGTTGTTTTAATAGTGCTATATAAATAAAGGTGACATTGACATTGGATAGATGTGTCTGGACATTCTCCTCAATAACTACTTTTGTGTTCTTTGGAGGACAAACATACAGGTTTTTAATCAATGTAAATCTGGTGTGATGCAGATAAGAGCATACCGTGCCCTCCTTGACCTGCTCCATACTGAACGCTGGAAAAGAGGTTGGGGTGTGCAGGCCGATGCTGGTGATGCCGTTCTGGTCCAAAGAAAGGTTTAGTCTGCCGTTAAGAGTGAGGGTGGGCGTGAACACCTGTGAGGAGTGACTCCTGATGCTGCCCGTGCGCCGCTTGTGCCACGGAGTCGCCATAGAGCCCGCTCGGCTCCGGCCGGCATCATGGATGCTGTGTTCGTCATCTGCAAAGTCGGCCTCTGAACTGTTGCGCGGCCGGAAGGTAAAGATACTGAGTTGGCTTCCACAACGCGTGCTCAGAGGATGAGAGGAGAGAGTGGCTAGCAGAGGGTGAGCTGGCTGGAGGACAAGAGTTTCAAAGAGAGAATAGAACTAGGCAGATGATATAAGACATTCATATAGCAAGACAAAAGCAGTTTTATGTGGAAAATGTGGCATTTTTATATTTAAAAAGGTTAAGTGCGCTATTTGTTTTTGTATAAACTTTTTATTCATTTTTTAAATACAGAACACTCAAAATTTTTGAATAATTACGATTTTTTTAAAGTCTCTTACACTCACCAAGGCTGCATTTATTTGCTCAAAAATACAGTAAAAAACTAATATTATGAAATATTATTACAATTTAAAATAACTGTTTTCTATTTGAATATATTTTAAAATGTAATTTATTCCTGTGATCAAAGCTGAATTTACAGCAACATTTCTTCAGTGTCACATGATCCTTCAGAAATCATTCTGATATGATGATTTGCAATTAATTAACATTGGTAATCAATTATTAATAATAGTTCTTATTATTATCAATGTCGCTGCTTAATATTTTTGTGAAAACTGATACATTTCTTTCAGGATTCTTTGATGAAAGATCAAAAGAACAGCATTTATTTAAAATAGAAATCTTTTATCACTTGTATCGATGTAATTCATCCTTGCTGAATAAAAGTATTAATTTCTTCTAGAAAGATCTTACCCCAAACACAGGGCAAGTTTTGACTAAAGGTGGTTATCATGGTTTCCACAAAAAAAGAAGAAGCAAAAACTGTTTTTAACATTTATTAATAATAAGAAATATTTCTTGAGCAGCAAATCAGTATATTGGAATAATTTCTGAAGGATCATGTGACACTGAAGACTCGAGTAATGATGCTGAAAATTCAGCTTTGCGTAAAAAAAAAAATTATACTTCAGTATATTTTCAAATAGAAAACTGATTTTTCACTGTATTCCTGTTTTTACTGTATTTTTAATCAAATACATGCAGCCTTACATACATATACACCACCAGTGTATATTTCTCCTGTTATATTTATTTTGGGCTTTAAATGTGCTGAAGGGTAACACTTTACAATATGTCTAATTTCTTAACATTAGTTTATGCATGAACTAGGATTAATAAATGCATTTTTTTATCATAAAAAAGAGTGTTTCTTAAAGCCAAATATAAATAAAACAGGTTTGAAATAGTTTGGAAATACTTACTTTCTCATCAAACGGTTCAAATTTTGGCAAAATGTTTTCCTCCGTCTCCTCTGACAGCGTTCTGTGGGATCTCGTTCGACTTTGGCCTTTCAAAGAGTCTTTCCGAGAGAAGGTTGACGGAGATAAATCCACTGCCAGGGCCATCTCAGCGTCTTTTCTACGCTGTTTTGCTAATGCCTAACACCAAAGAGAACAGAAAAATCAGATGCGCTTGATCTGAATTTGCAATGAGTATAGTAACTAAGTTCTTGCAGTGCAAAGCAAAACATTTTAGGTAGTTGCTGCATGGAAAAAGAACATAATTTCAGTCATTTTAAGCTGTATTCAAAAACATTTGCAATCCATCCCAGACAGCAACATAGAGTCGGCCCAGATCCGGCCCACATCTGGTACGTGTGGAATCCATGTGTACCAGATGTGGGTCAACACAAAAAGTTAAGGTCCAGGTGATTCTTGTTTATTTCAGACTGTTAATAAGAATAGTTGTCGAATTACACTCTGTTCCTTGCGTAGCTGTTCCATCGCCAGCTGAAACTCTCTTTCTTTTGCCCAGGCTTCTGCAATGGTCGCCTGGTTTTGCTCCTCATATGCCATGGCCACGACAGCCAGGATCAAGTTCACCAGGTAAAACGAACCCAGAAATATCACCAGCACAAAGAAAATCATGTACGTCTTCCCAGCTGACCGCAAAGTCTGCCCCGGAGAGGAAGATAGCAGAGGAGAAGGAGAGAGGTTTGTAATAATAATTAGTCTCTGTGATAAAAGGTTGTTATGTCTTCAATGTCAAGGCTTGTACCTGATGGTAGAGGTTTTCCCAGTAGTCTTGTGTCATTAGTCTGAAGAGAGCCAGGAAGGCCCAGCCAAATGTGTCAAAGCTTGTGTAGCCATAGTTTGGGTTACGACCTGTTTTTAAACAGTCAAACCCATCAGGGCACTTCCTGTGTATGAAAGAAACATGAAGATATTTAACAGCGGGAAAGATAATGTAAGACATAGGAGCATATATCATTCTTGGAAGAAAAGGTTCTAAATAGAACCTTAAAGGGTCTGTCAGACGCTGCATATATAGAACCTATAGGGGTTCCCATCAGGGAATCATGTTATGGATTTAATTCATTTGAATTTAATTTATGAATTAAATGTTCGTAAACATATTTTATCACATAAAAATTAGGGTAACACTTTATAATAGTGTAACTATTGTGTAATAAAGTACTTACAAATCATTTGCAATTTTAGTTTATAGTTAATTAATATTTTATCAACTGTAGTTAATACATTAACAGACTATATACAAATAGTTAGTTCTTCAGTCAACTGTAATTAGCAAATTATTGTTTAATTAGCTCATATGTAAAGAGTTTAATTGATAACGAGATAATGCTTTGTTAACAACTTATTAACAGTAAATAGTTCTCACTAGATTAGATCATGGAAAATGGGAAAATTACATTAATTAAGTGCTTTAAACCAACCTTGGTTTAGACTTTAATTGCATTATTATTAAGAGTTCATTAAAATGTTTACAAATAAAACATTTTAAAAGAAGTCTATTCTGCTCACCAAGGCTGCATTTATTTGATCAAACAGTAATGTTGTGAAATATTATTAGAATTTAAAACAACGTTTTTTTCTATTCGAATATGTTTTAAAATATAATTTATTCGTGTGATCAAAGCTGAATTTTCAGCATAATTTCTCCAGTCTTCAATGTCTTCAGAAATCATTCTAATATGCTGATTTGCTGCTCAAGAAACATTTATTATTATTATCAATGTTAAAAACAGTTGTGCTGCTTTTTTTTTTCAAGATTCTTATGAATAGAAAATCCTAAAGAACAGCATTTATTTGAAATAGAAATATCTTTACTGTCATTTGTGTGTCCTTGATAAATAAAAGTATCAGTTTCTTTAAAAAATTAAAAAAACATAGTGATCCAAACTCTTGAACGTTAGTGTTTTTTATAGGATGTGAAACCATCTCGGACAGCACAGCAGTCACATGCGTTGAGGTCCCAAAAAAAGATTATAAGTAAACAGATGGGTATCCAGTTGCAGTTAATTTTTTTCCTCCTGACCTCAGTCCATCCTCTCTTTCTCTCGGTTACCATGGTGACATTAAGTTTGAGTGACAGGCCAAGCAGAGGACAGTCAATCTGACAGAGGGATCATTTAGTAATGGAACTGCCAACAGCTGGACAGCAGAGCCGCAAAACGAGGCCATCTGTAAATCTCTCGCCCAAAGGCAGAAAGAGAGAGAGAGATCGTGCAAACATGATCTCCCTGACAATGTGTTCAAACACACACAGGTTTATATAATACTTTGCAGTACAATACCATGCTTAGTGATTGTTGCGATACAACTTGTGTCATAGACAAGAGAAGAGATCTTACAGTACTGGGTATGCCAAGCAGAAAGTTATCCCATGATTATCCTAAAATTCTCTGAAAGGAGAATAAAATAGGCACTAATAAGAGAATTGTTGACAATTTCATGTGTGCATGTCTTTATGCACTACCGTTCAAAAGTTTGGTGTCAGTAAGATTTTTAATCTTTTAAAAAGAATGCTCAACAAGGCTGCATTTATTTGATCAGAAATACAGTAAAAAAAAGTAATAAAAATAAAATAAAAGAACTGTTTTCTATGTGAATATATTTTTTTATTAAATTTATTCCTGTGATCAAAGCTGATTTTTCAGCATCATTACTCGTTCAGAAATCATTCTAATATTCTACTCAAGAAACATTTCTGATTATTATCAATGTAGAAAACAGTTGTGCTGCTTCATATTTTTGTGGAAACCATGATGCATTTTTTCAGGAGTTCAAAAGAACAGCGTTTTGATCAATTGAATGCATCCTTGCTGAATAAAATAATTCATTTCTTTACCAAATAAAAAAAAACTTACCCCAAACTTTTAAATGGTAGTAGTTTATCTATAATTTTATATCTCTATACTTAATTTTATATCTGTACAACAACTGTCTTATTTGTATCTACTTTTATTTCTTCAAATAAGCTTTATAAGAAACATTTGACAAAGTTGATAGTCTAATGACACATACATAAGAACTTCATTAAGTCTTATTATTTCAGTAATAAACTTTTCCTGTGTGAATTCTTTGCAGACTTGGGTATCCTGGCATCGCTGAGCACAGTTTGAGATATTTTTGAGATCTCTTCTGAAGCTATAGTTCTAGTGAAGATTTACTGCTGAAGATTTTAACGATTACTGGAAATGATTACTTTTTCTCAGGAGCAACATCTAAGAAGCAGGAGACTGAAGCAAAATTATAGGAGAAAAAAACGGAGATGAGGATTAATGAGATATAATTGTGTCTTTTTTTCCTTTCCTGTAGGTCTGGTCCAGTTTGCTGTCAATTCACAGATTAAGTAGTCAGGATTGAGGTTGCCATGAGGACAGAGGTACTCGGGTCTCTATAGTAACAGTGGTTGAAATGATGGTTCTGCCCACTCACATGTAAGTGCTGACATTTTACCAGCTGCTTTAGAACTGAGCAAGAATGCAATAATTTGTCAGAAGGCCAATCAAACATGTATTTGTAAACTGTGGCACCGTTTGTTCTCCAGATGCAAGTGTGCTATTATAATATATTTTATAAGTGCGCAGGCTTATGATTTTCACTTGGTACACTATAAAACAACCAAACAAATCTCATAGACGTGCATTGAAGAAACCTGAGCCATATCGCAACGCACTACAAACCACACTGAATACCTTAGCAACTGCATAGCAACACCCTGGAATACCATGATGGTTAGTTTTGCACTGTCAAACAATCATGCATATTTCCTTCAGAATGTATTTTCCAAAGTGATGTGTGACGAATAGAGAAGAGAAGTGAGCTTTTGTGAATAGTATGTGCAACTGAAGAAAACACATGCAAATGAAAAAAGCAAATTAAGAAGATATCTTCATCAGTTTGATAACACTTGCACACTTGCAAACACTCACAACGCAACCAAATACAGAAACGCGCTGCAAATACTCACATCGCAACCAAAAACTGAAACGTGCTGCAAATACTCACAACGCAACCAAATACAGAAACGCGCTGCAAATACTCACATCGCAACCAAAAACTGAAACGTGCTGCAAATACTCACAACGCAACTAAATACAGAAACATGCTGCAAAAACTCACAAGGCAACTAAATACAGAAATGCGCTGCAAATACTCACAACGCAACCAAACACAGAAACGCGCTGCAAATACTCACATCGCAAACAAAAACTGAAACGCGCTGCAAATACTCACATCTCAACCAAAAACTGAAAAGTGCTGCAAACACTCACAACGCAACCAAAAACTGAAACATGCTGCAAATACTCACAACGCAACCAAAAACTGAAACGTGCTGCAAATACTCACAACGCAACTAAATACAGAAACATGCTGCAAAAACTCACAAGGCAACTAAATACAGAAATGCGCTGCAAATACTCACAACGCAACCAAACACAGAAACGCGCTGCAAATACTCACATCGCAAACAAAAACTGAAACGCGCTGCAAATACTCACATCTCAACCAAAAACTGAAAAGTGCTGCAAACACTCACAACGCAACCAAAAACTGAAACATGCTGCAAATACTCACAACGCAACCAAAAACTGAAACGTGCTGCAAATACTCACAACGCAACCAAAAACTGAAACATGCTGCAAAAACTCACAAGGCAACTAAATACAGAAACATGCTGCAAAAACTCACAACGCAACTAAATACAGAAACATGCTGCAAAAACTCACAACGCAACTAAATACAGAAACATGCTGCAAAAACTCACAAACCAAAAACTGAAACATGCTGCAAATACTCACAACGCAACCAAAAACTGAAACGTGCCGCAAATACTCACAACGCAACCAAAAACTGAAACATGCTGCAAATACTCACAACGCAACTAAATACAGAAACGTGCTGCAAAAACTCACAACGCAACTAAATACATAAACATGCTGCAAAAACTCACAACGCAACTAAATACATAAACATGCTGCAAAAACTCACAACGCAACTAAATACAGAAATGCGCTGCAAAAACTCACAACGCAACCAAATACAGTAACGCGCTGCAAATACTCACAACGCACCCAAAAACTGAAACGTGCTGCAAATACTCACAACGCAACTAAATACAGAAACGTGCTGCAAAAACTCACAACGCAACTAAATACACAAACATGCTGCAAAAACTCACAACGCAACTAAATACAGAAATGCGCTGCAAAAACTCACAACGCAACCAAATACAGTAACGTGCTGCATATACTCACAACGCAACTAAATACAGAAACGTGCTGCAAAAACTCACAACGCAACTAAATACATAAACCTGCTGCAAAAACTCACAATGCAACTAAATACGGAAATGCGCTGCAAAAACTCACAACGCAACTAAATACAGTAACGCGCTGCAAATACTCACAACGCACCCAAAAACTGAAACGTGCTGCAAATGCTCACAACAACCAAATTGCCTATCTTAGCAAGAAGCTTGCTATTCTCAGCTGTCTGCATTGGTATTTGCAAGAAATGTTCATCACTGTATTTATAAGTTGCTTTGGGTAGAAAGCATGTGCTGAGAACTTAAATTTGTCTTGTGTCAGTGAATAAGGGTTTGAATAAGGGTTTGAGCAAGGATAGTAGCAGGGCCATTTTATGCATCCAATTCCAAACACATTGCAAACAAGTCACTGTCAATCAGCATGACGACAAACACTATTTAAGGCTTATAAATAAGCTGCCTTAGCACAATATATCACTAATTCCATTGCAGAAGAATAATTAATTGATCTGATCTAACATCACAGACATCATTCTATCTGTATCTCATTACATGACATTCTCTCCCCTGTTACTTACTATACAGAAGGAGAGAGAGAGAGAGAGAGAGAGAGAGAAGAGCAGTGTAATCCCTAATGTTCTGTTGTCGTAAAAACAGCCATTAACAAACCTACAAAGGGGCTTAGGATGGATCAAATGTGAATGTAGATGGGAAATCTTTTCTATGATGTGTGCCGTGAGCCGAGGAGAGCAGATAGACTTGCAGTTAGCAGTTAGACTTAAATCTAGATCTCAGACAAACTAAAAATAGAGATCATTGTTTGTTCCTACTGGGTGAGGTTGATATTTGTTATAAGGACTCGTAGGATGAGGTTTGTGGTTAAGTGAAACCTCTGAATGATCTCAAGTAATTACAAAACCCTATACTACACTCTTAATAACGTTTTTTTTATTGGGATTGATGGTTCAATTAAACAAGAACCTTAAATATCCATGGAACCTGTCCATTCCACAAAAGGTTATTTATACTGGATTTTTTTTATGTTCTCCACACTAAATGGTTCTTTCAAGAACAGGTCGTTGAAAGATTCTTTGGGGAACTAAAAATGGTTCTTCTATGGTATTGCTGCAAAACCCCCCTTTATTTTTTAAGACTAAATTAAGAAAGTGTGAATTTTGTGTGAGTTTTCCTAAAGTTATTCAAAAGTTTGTCCTTTAATTCAGCCAGTAACTTAATGAAGTTAAAATGCAAATAAACTGCATCTCCATCTGTAAAATTGAAAGTTTTTTTCTCTTAAATATCTGTATTTTAGGACTGGTCATTGTGCACATGTTGTCACTTGCACAAATTAATGTATGAAAATATTTGTACAAATGTATGTCTAGATAAACAGATCTGTTATTTCTATGTGTAACTATTTAGAATACATTTCTCAAAAGCGTCCAGAATTCAGAGCCTGAAAAATAATTTTCAAATAAAACAGATGAAGTACATTTTCTACTAAAATACTATTGCAGTCTTTCTACTTCAAAATTTTATGTTAAATTCAATATGATACTTGCCATTTCTTTGTAATCAATGGTGAAATTTACTAGCAATTTCTGAGTGAAAATTGTTTCTATACTATTTTTGTCTGTGTATATCCGGTGGGGTTTTTTTTTTTATTCATCTATCAAATTTTCTCTATTTTTACTTCTATACCTCTCAGTCATTAATAATCTTCGCCCTAACAGAGCAGAATTGCACATTAACACAGTCGGGTATTTATCACAATGAAATCCTTGAACTAGCCCTGGCACCACAAACATCATCCCGTGGCTCCGGTCTGAACAGTGTTTCTGGGATTTGCAGGATTAAGTCCCTGTGCACTGCAGAGACAGAGATGGTTAGTGAGACCCACAACGAAGGACTTTCACTCTTAATTCAGCGGGTTATTGCCGTGAGATTGTCGTTGCACAAACAAAAATCCCCACTGAGTTTTCATGGATTGTATATGATAAAGTGTTTCAGTTAAAGTGTAATTCTTTTAATGAAGTAATTATAATTATTTGGCTCATGTAAATGGCCAAATAAATTAATTAAATTTGCTCTCTTTAAGCCTTTGCTGTAACAGTGGTTAGACTTTAAAGAGGCCATATTTTGCCCTTTTACAAACTCTTGATTTTGTTTTTGGGCTCTAGTAGAATAGGTTTTCATGCTGGAATGTTCAAAAAACATAATTTTTCAAATATCTGACATTGTTACAGCTCCTCTCTTCCCAGTGATTGTGAAAAAATGTTACCATTGTAGGTCATTATTGCTGAATCGAGAATTGCCATAGGAACTCACATCATCGTTCAGAGAGAAAACCATTTTCGCCGCCTTTTCTACATGTAAAACACCAAGCCAGCAGGTTGAGGAGGTGACGGGAAGGTTAATTAAACCACTGTGATTAAGTGATTAAACCACAAATGATTAAACCACTATCACTCAATAAAATAATCACATTGCTGAGTAGTTTTGTATTTTGTTTGGTTAAATAATTAACATTACATATGCGAGTATGACTCTCACTCGGCTTGTGAATTAGCAGAACTTGCTCGCTGCCACTTTAAAACCGTTCACGAGCCTCTAGGGATTTGATTTTGGTTGTCATTTGTTGAAATAAATACAAAAAAATAGCCTGTCGGTGTCTGTTCGCTGAATGTGACCCTCTCCGATTCTCCTCCGTGGCCATATGTGAAAGTGAAAATTTACAATGACAACAATATTTAGTTACATTTACACCTTTCCAACAAAGAGATGAATTGATTTCTGTCAGCTTGTTGAACACATTTATTTAGATATTTCTAACATATGACGGCTGAAGCAGCATCACGTGACACTGTTTTCATGGTAACCAGAATGTTTCTATAAAACTTCAGTGAAAACATCAAATGATCATGCAATGCGATAAAATAGCTTCTCTTCCCTGCAAACAATGCCATGAAATATGTGAATATTTAACCAAATCAAAAACAAAACAAAAGGCTAGCAGGTATCCGTATTAATTTCAGTATAAACAGACACAAAACGTCACTAAAGGCGACAACTTTTGGTAAACGATTAAACCTCCTTGTGGTTTCGCGGTTTGATCGATTTGAGCAAGCATAAACAATGCAAAAAACAGCAAGCTATATTCAACACACTATAACTCAATCAGGCCTCCCACCTTTCTTTTTGAGAATGCCTTGGGCGGGAATTATTTAAATGAGGAATATTGTGACGTGTTCGTTCCTGGAAGAAAACTCAAGACTACAATGGAGGCGTTTCAGGGAATTCAGAAACAGTGACACTGATATAGAGAATAACTCCCTCGGGAGGAACTTTGTAACTTTGCAGACATTTTTCATGCTCAAACAGCAACATTCCACACTAAAGAAAGCTGAAACTGTAAAAAAAAAAAAAAAAAAAAAAAAAAGATAATGGGACTTTTTAAAGAGAGTAATCAATGAAATTGGGACAATGCAAGTCATCAATGCAATCTAAGATTTTTAGGAAAGTGCATCATAATCTCTTGCCTCTTTCCCATAGGAGAATCTCTTATTAGCTGAGCTCTGAGAGGGCTAAACCAGTGGGGTTAGATTAATAGAGCATTTTAGGATAGCTGTATAAAATAGGATTATTCTTTTTTTTTTTTTTTAGTGTTGCTTAAAAGCAATGATGCATTTTTTGGATGTTAATATACTTTCTCTTATAATGCAGATACAACTAGTAGGTCAATTCTCTTGATGAGTGTAAATACTGTAATCTATGTATTTGATCTTCAGGGGAGTGTTTTGGGAAAGTTTTATTT
This sequence comes from Gila orcuttii, assembly GCA_026230005.1. NCBI lineage: Eukaryota > Metazoa > Chordata > Actinopteri > Cypriniformes > Leuciscidae > Gila > Gila orcuttii. Next base: position 5,711,905 of record JAPDVR010000008.1, on the reverse strand, counting down.
TAGTATCACTGATATACTATTATAGTTTTTGTTAATATATTGAATTAGATTTTATTTTGGTCACACTTTAGTTTAGGGTCCAATTCTCACTAATAACTAACTTTTAACTATAACTTTTGCCTCAATAAACTCCTAATTATTGCTTATTAATAGTTTGTAAGATAGTTGTTAAGTTTAGGTATTGGGTAGGATTAAGGGATGTAGAATATGGTCATGCAGAATAAGGCTTTAATATGTGCTTTATAAGTACTAATAAACAGCCAATATCCTAATAATATGCATGCTAATAAGCAATGAATTAAAAGTGGTTTATTTTTATATTGTCTGTTTTCATTTTAATTTCAGTAAAAAAAAAGTGTTTTTTTGTCATTTGTATTAGTTTATTTAATAGGTCTACAAAGTTTTAATTTGTTTAGTTTTAGTTATTTTTATTGTAGAAATGTTGCCTTGGGAACTATTGAAAACAAAAGTTTGTTTCTTCTTTATTTTATTTTATTCTAGTTTATGTTTATTTTGTTTCAAGTGGCGAAAATCTGGTTTATTTTATGGTTTTAGTTAATGATAATAACCCTGGTTTGGGAAACCTATATGAAAACTATCATTTTTGCAATTTTATTTTTTTGCACAACTTTTCCTAAGGGCTTTAAAGCATCCTGTCCTAATGACAGCTGCTCATTTAGTCACATCATGATTGTAGTTAACTATCACGGACCTCCGATTATATGCCACATGTCACCATGCTGACCGCTCAGTCTCCTCACACGCAGAGACGACGCTGTGTGTTCTCAGATAAACCATGGTCCCTTTTAGGATTTATGGAAATTATTGCTGCACTACGACAGTGTTTCATTTCATAGTAATGACAATAGGCTGGATGAGCTCATGGTACACTGATACCGAGTGATTATCTACAGAAGGCTGAGCTGAAGCACGCAATGTCTGAAGATAGATCTCGTAGTCGTAACCCTGTACAGAACTTCTTAATTCCAAATTAGTAGTTCTAAATTCTCATTCTAAAATCTTGTTGGGTTTGCTCAATGTAGCAAGTCAGATTACTTACCCAGCATCGCTGCTGAATCCGCATATTAAGGCATCCTTGGATCCTTCAATTTTGTAGAAATTGTCTGAAGAGTGAGAAAAATTCAATGACTGAAAATCTCTGACACTTTGAATTGCTGTTCAGTTTAATTGTAGACTTTATCACTATGTACTAAGTTTAACAGAAGCTGTCATGTTGATCTAATACTGACTGACAATTTTGGTGAGTTTTTCAGTGCTGATCAATGAACCTTGTTCAACATTTAAATATTAACATGTAACATAGAGGTTCGAATCTTTGGGTTGACAGCCAATCGATTGGATTCATGATTCATTTGTTTTTAGTTCAATGCAAGAGTGATTTTGATTTGTAAATTCAGAGTTTACATTTTTGTGATGAAATAAACAATCACGCGGCAAACTTGAGCTCAACTTTATGCAAATGAGCTTTGATGCACTGACACAGAAGTGTAGCCTGGGAAAACCCAGACGAACTTCCGGCAAATTTAGATTTGCTCTGCAAGTTAGTCTGGCGAAGAGCCCATTCAAGCTCATTTCCAATCTTTCCAAATCAAGGCACCAATCACAAACGTTGAGGCACCAATCACACCAATCGAGGCACCAATCACAAACGCTATACAAGATGACGATCGATCTGATTGGTTTTAAGGTCTATCCAATTGCACCCAGAGGCATTGAGCGACGCCCCTTTGGAAGTGAGTTGTCAATGAACCTTCCCCAGACCCTAACTCAGTTACGAATGAGAAGGGTCTGGTTTTAACCAGGCTAACAGAAGTGCAGCTTTAGGTAAGAAATTATTTTTAAGCAATGCATCAAGGAAAAAAAAAAAATCATTACACCCCTATTGTGACTAGCCTGGCTAACGCCAGACCCAATTCTCGTTGAGACTTGGGTCTGGGAACCACATGTACATTTTCTCGTATTTGAGGCGTGGTTTACGAATGCCCGGCGCCGTTTATTGGGTGCTAAGAATGTCTATCAAATGCGCCTGTACATAGCTCATAGCCAATCGTTTCAATTATACCAGATGACGTCTGTAGAGCGACAGAAATTTGATGAGGAAGAAGACGAAATAAACTTGCGTTCTAAATTACTTAGAACATTCTCTAAGGCTGCATCAAAAGGTAGCTTCGCGTCTGCTACCATGTTGAATCCATAGAAATAAACGAACTGCTTCGGTGTGTCGCATAGATGTCGTCATCGTCTTGCTGCTCCCTCCCCGTTCTGTGATTGGTTCCCTAAATGAGGCGAAAATCTGGACCATGGTATCCATACTGCCTTTCAGCGTGAATAAAATCGCGCTGCGGGAAGGCAGCATGGGGAAACCTAGGCTATATTGTGACATTAATAGTTAACAATTTACAATATAAAGCATTATATCCAATATAAGTCGGTTGAACCTTCATTTGTTAAGAAGTCCTTGACGGACAGCCACGTCTTATTGTTACAAACGAAACTTCCATTGCCAGGGTAGGTGGAGTTAACACAGTGGGCGGGGCTACGGACACACTTCTGGCGTAGGATGCCCATAAAGAGCTGTAGACCAATCAGAGCGAAGACACTGAGACAGAAAACAGTGAGGATCATCACGTCCGCTAGCTTTTTAACTGACTGGATGAGAGCACCGACAATGGTCTTCAAACCTACAGACGTAAAAAAAACAAAAAGGTGAATATTAAATTAAAATAAATGCAATATATTCCACATTTTAACTTTTCACTGAATCTAGTGTCTGTATGAAAGCAAAGCTGATTGTGGTACTGAAGAAGTCGCTCACCTGGGATCACTGATATTGTTTTTAAAGCACGCAGAACTCTGAACGTCCGTAATGCTGATACGTTGCCGAGGTCCACAAACTCTGTCACATACCTGGAAAGAAAAAGACTCCAGTCATTCTTCGATTCAAAAGAGTGCAGACCGTGAGCATTGATTTATATTCATTCAAAAATAATAAAATTGACTTGCGCCTAGGGTTGGGTACCGAAACGCGGTGCCAATAGGGAACCGGTTCTGACGTAAACGGTAGTAACCAGACCGAATAAGAACGAAAATTTCGGTGCCTGACTCTCTGTGTCATGAGGCGCACACACGCAAGGTCTCTCGCGCGCTCTCTCTCTCTCCGCCGTTCGCGCACAATAGGCTACTGTTTGAAGCACAGTCTGTTCTGTCTCGCATGCGCGCTCTTGCTCGCTCGCTCTAGATTCCAGGATATTTTAACTAATTTGCGGGCATCAGGGAGCCGTTATCAATATGCGGGAGACTCCCGGAACGTCTGCTGATTACGAGGGGATTAATGAAGATGCCGAAGACAAAACGCTCCAAGGTTTGGCTGCATTTAACGTGTAAAATTACGCGTCAGAATGCCCTCTGGGTGTGCCGATTGTCTGAAGCACATATAGAATCACGCCAATCCATTGGCTGATGGCGCGGGCGCCGCCTCGACGCTCACGTCGTCTTATTATATTGGCACGCGCATCATCTGCTCCTCAGATTTCTCTGCCGAAAAAGGAAGCTTGTCGGCAGCGCGAGGAGTTTGGCAGCGAACGCAGCGTCTCGTTCCCTATTCAGAGAACATAGGTTACATCAGTAACCAGAGACGTTCTCTTTCATAGGTTCACTCAACGCTGCGTAGCTAAGACGCAGTGGGAATGAAATACCAAACTCGCCAAGCGCTGCCGTTCTAGTGCAACGACCAGATAACTTACATGACTGGTTCAAGCAGACAAAACATGGGAACCTGTAGCCATGTCGAGATTAGATTACCCTGGTAGTAGTCTCTATTAATCTACAGTATTATTACATTGTTTGATACAATATTGTTTTATTTGATATTATGTAAATGTTAATTCTTATTTTATATTGGTTTATTTATTATTACCATATATGCTACTTGTATTTATATTGTTTTAAGATTTAAGTTAATATTGTGTCCAGTTTGGCCCTGTAAATAAAAGGGTATTAGTTTTTGACAAAGTGTGTGCGGTTTCGTTTTCTTAAAGGGATAGTTCACCCAAAAATGAAAATTCTGTCAGTAATTACTCACCCTCATGTTTTTCAACCCTGTAAGACCTTCGTATCTTAATTCGTGTTCTGAAGATGAACGAAGGTCTTACGGGGTTGAACAACATGAGGGTGAGTAATTACTGACAGAATTTTCACTTTTGGGTGAACTATCCCTTTAAGTACCGTTTCAAGAACCGTTTAAGCACGTCCGGAACCGTTTAAAAAATACAGAGTAGGTACTGGTATCGGATAAAACCCAACCGATACCCAACCCTACTTGCGCCTCAATAAAAGCAAACAATATTCAGGTTTACAGTAATGAACTTGCAATGGACGCCATTCAGGGGGGTGTAAATATAATATGTGCAGATTTTGTTTTTATTCAAGTGCTTATATCAATTGTTCAATTTTATATCATAAAATTTATTATTTGCTTTTTTACCTATAGGCCTACTTGACTAGGTGGATGAACATCAGGATTTGTATTAACAACCTTGTTCCTGTGGATGGAAAAACCCTTCCTGATCCTTATGCATATCATGTGCAAGTTACTCTAAACTTCTATTTACTGTACATGTGATTTTCTTTGAATGATTTAATGTGGTAGTCAACAGCTTGTCACAAATGCTGTACATACAGCTAAACTTTAAAATCTTTTAAAAATCTTTATATGCTGCCTCTATTTTACCACAGAGTATTTCTCTAGTTTTGCCACCAGAGGACATGACATCTGAAATCATCTCTGTCCTCTCGTGACTTTACACAAAAAGACATCACAATAATCTAATCGGCTGGGCTTTATGGGCTTTGAGCATTTTGCTAAATTAATAACGAGCAGAGCGGATATTTTGGTGTCACACACTAGCAGCAGATTGTTCCCACTATGTGCCCTTACAGACAACTCAATAAATAATAATTAGTAATTGAACATAATCATAACAAAACATAATGCAGTGTGTGTGTGTGTGTGTGTGTGTGTGTGTGTCGTGCGTGTGTGCGTGCGTGCGTGCGTGCGTGCGTGCGTGCGTGTGTGTGTGTGTGTGTGTGAGTGTGTGTGTGTAGATGTACATATGTATGTGTAAACATTAAACAATTTTAAAATAAAATATTTCATTTCTTTTGTCATGTGAAAAAGAAAGTACCTCCTTTCCAATTCTATGATTTTACATATCAGGACATAAAGAAAAATCATCTGGTCCCTTGGCAGGTCTTAAATTGAGGTAAATACAACCTTAGACAAACAACAACACAAGACATATTACACCATGTCATGGTTTATTAAAAAAAAACTTGGCCGAAATGGAGAAGCCATGTGTGACAAATAAAGTTACTGCTTCCATGGGAATTAAGAGGGTAAGTAGCAGTCAGGCGCTGCTAATCAAATGCCTTTGATTAATTGATCATCAGCAAGTGCGACCAACTCTATAGAAGCAGAAGTTGTGGCAGTTTGCTGGTCTGAAGCCTTCAGGTGTGTGTTAACACAATGACAAGGAGGAAAGACATCAGCAATGATCTTAGAGAAGAAAAATCAATCTGAGAAGGGTTACAAGGCCATTTCCAAACAATTTGAAGTCCATTATTGTACAGTAAATAAGAGTATTCACCAGTGGAAAACATTCAAGACAGTTTCCAGCAAATTCACCCCAAGATCAGAGCGTGCACTGCTCAAAGAAACTGCAGAAAACCCAAGAACTACACCTCAGACTCTACAGGCCTCAGTTATCATGTTAAATAGTAAAGTGTATGACAGTACAAAAGAAAAAGACTGGACAAGAATGTCATGTATGGAAGGACTGTAAAGAGAAAGCCTCTTCTCTCTAAAAGAACATGGCAGCACGGCTTAGTTTTGCAAATGTGCATCTGAACAAACCACAAGACTTCTGGAACAATGTCCTTTGGACAGACAAGGCCAAAGTGGAGATGTTTGGCCATAATGCACAGCGACAGCTTTGGCAAAAAAAAACAAACCCAGCATATCAGCACAAACACCTCATACCAGTGCTAGAGCTGTGGTGGTGGGGTGATGATTTGGGCTTATTTTGCAGCCACAGGACCCGGCACCTTACTGTCATTGAGTCGACCATGAACTCCTGTGTGCCAAAGTATTCTAGAGTCAAGTGTGAGTCCATCTGTCCAACAGCTAAAGCTTGGCCGATATTTTATCATGCAACAGGACAATGACCTCAAGCTCACCAGCAAATTGAGCAACAACAGATTGGCTGGAAAAGAAAAGAATAAAGGAGTTGCTTTGGTCCAGTCAGAGTCCAGACCTCAACCTGATTAAAATACTGTTGCGGGACCTTCAGAGAGATGTGTTTAAACAGATACCCACAAACCTCAATGAACTGAAGCAACATTGTAAAGAAGAGCGGGCCAGAATTCCTCCAGAACAATGTGAGAGACTAATAAAGTCATAGAAAATTATTACCGGTACTTCAAGCTATTGCTGCTAAAAGTGGCTCTACAAGCAACTGAATCATAGAGTGTACTCAGTTTGTCACACATGGCTTCTCCATTTTAGCTTTATTTTTGTTAAATAAGTAATGACACAGTGTAATATGTCATGCGTTGTGGTTCATCTGAGGTTGTATTTACCTCATTTTTAGACCTGCTAAAGGCCACATGATTTGTATTATGTCCTGACACGTAAAACCATAGAATTCAAAAGGGTGTACTTTCTTTTTTCATGTGACTGTATATATATATATATATATATATTAAAATTAGATATAAAATAAAACATTTACTAATAATTAATATTATTATATGTTTGTTTGTTTATTTATTTATTTATTTTTGTAGTAAGTCATAAGGCTCATATGGGTCACAAATGTCCAGGTGTCCTGACAAAGCGTGCATCTGACATTTATCTGACCCTACAAAAATTTAGATGCAAAGCATGAGAAGAGATAAACCCACTAAACTTTTAAAAACAGCTTGGAAGGACAAACTAGAGCGGTTTGTTAATGAGGGGAAATGTTCATCCCACAGTATTCTGTCTCTCTCTTTCAGTTAATCCAATCCTCTGGTTTGGTTGAGCTGTAAATGCTGGATATTTAGGTCACCTGACAAATCTCTTTCTGGATACCTATGTACCTTGATTTACATCTTTCTTGATTCCTCCCTCTTTCTATTCCACTCAACTGCAGTCTCTTGTCTCCTTGGTTATGATATGCTAATATTTACTTAAAGAACAGTCAGGTTTTTTTTTTTAACACTTGTTCACATTTTCAGTAAAAATATATTTACAAAGGATATATGAATATACAAAAAATTTCACTGAGATTATATTTTAGTGAATAACAATTTAAATTTAAGTCTGTCTCTCACACAAATAAATTGTAGGACTTGGAATTTAACAAATTAACTACTAACATGAGACTTGCTGGTGTGTTTGAGTTTGATATTATAAATCACTTTTTGCATTTGTTATATTAACCACCCCACACCCTTAAACACCTGACATTGTAAATTAAGAATATTGTTGGCTCTTTGATGCTTTTGTGCTTCTTTTAAGGCACTTTGGATGCATAAATGTAAATGTAAAAGAGCAGCATGAACATTAAGCTAAACTTCTCCATTTGGGTTCCAGGGAAGAAAGAAAGTCATATAAATTTGGAATGACACAAGGATGAGTAAATGATGACAGACTTTTCATATTTCTGAACAGCTTATTCATATTTATTTCACAGCTTTCAGAACAGACAGCTCTTATAGTCTTTACCCATTAATAAAAATGAAATGTCACACTCACGCCATGACAATGACACTGAAATCCAGCCAGTTCCATGGGTCTCGGAGGAAGGTGAAGGGCTCTATGCAGAACCCTCTGGCCAAGATCTTGATCAGAGACTCAAATGTGTAAATGCCAGTGAATGTATACCTGAAAGAATACAAGAGAAAACATGAACTATTTACGGTGAGCTGTTACTAGTCACTACTAACTGGACTTTTTTAAAGGGGACCTTTTAAGTCTTGATTTTGTTTAGAATAGGTTTTTATGCTTTAATGTAGGCAAAAAAAAAAAAAAAAAACAGCTTCTATCTTCCCAGTCTGTCAGTAACGCTCTGTTTAGTTCCTGTCTCTATGAAGCACCTCCTTCTGAAAAGCATAATGTGCTCTGATTGGTTGGTTGGACCAGTGTGTTGTGATTGGTCAACTGCTTTGAGCGAGAAATGCCCCACCCCCAGGGACGTGCGGTCAGGGTAGGCAGGGTAGGCAGTGCCTCACCAAAGGAAATGTTGACATTAAATTTATTAATTCCAAGAGCTTTATTAATTCACCACATTATTAATTGCATTTATTTTATTCCAAATATTATTTTTGTAACAAAATTTTTCAGGAATACACATAATATACTCCTTTTGCCACTGTTTGCTCCTAAAAATCATTGTTTCATGCAGAAAATTCACGGCCATGGCCATTGAGGCAGAGGTTAGCTGTGCCTCTTTGGTCCATAGAACGTAGTTTATGTAGATTTGCGCATGCGCAGCCAGTTCTCGTGCTGTCTTGAATTATCAACATTGAGGCAGAGACCAAGCGTGCTTCATGTCACGTGATCCACACGCTCTCACTCACTCTGCGCTTCCCGCTACTTAGCATCTAGCGGCGCCTAGCTTGGAAGCGTCCTATGAAGAAAAAGAGTTGTGGTCGTTAACGGGAAACCGTTGTAGACGAAGTCCATGCGTCTATCCCTCTGGACAAAGATGTCAATTACTTTGTTGTAAAATTCCTCTTTGTTGGGTGTATTTCTCAATTTCACGAGTCTCTCCTTTTCAATGGAAATAAGAGTCAAGGAGGAAAGTCTGCTCCATTCACGTCAGAGGCGCCCGCGCCATTGGATGTGCAGTTGCCGCAGCAAAGCCTATTATGAGCGAACCATACGCTCACTGTGCTAACGTTAGCTGTGCAGCTGCAAATGCGTTTTACATAGGCTTCAGTTAATCGAGGAAAAGGAGTTTCGTCTACAAATAAAAGTAAGCACCCCCTTTTAAACGTAAATTATTCATTTATTTATTATTTTTAAAACCCTTATATTGGCTTGTGTGTGTTGTCTGATGGTGGACGATAGGCCTGCTGTGCGCTGACACCAAAATGTTCTCTCTTCCATACCCTGGTGCGCCGTCACCTCTGCCACATTTGTACTGTAGGTCTATCTGTGCGATTATGGTGCATTTCGTAAGGGTTAAAATGCTGTTTTGTAGTTCTCTTTTTTTAATCCTGGTGCGCCGTCGCCAGACGCTCATTGCGTGTCGGTGTGTGCGCCTATAGCGCAGTTTGTAGGAGCGAATAAGCTGTTTTTGTACTTTAAAGCTGTACTGCTGACACAATGTTTTCGGACTGTAGCCTATTCAAATCCCGGTGCGCCGTCACCAGAGTGACCAGACCAATAGTGTGTGTGTGGCTGTCTGTGCGCGTTTGCGCATTTTGAAGGAGTGACTAGGCTGCTCGTCGGTTCGCTGACAACGCGCCGCCTCCCTCTCTTACTGTGTCCCGCACAAAACATTTGTTTGTTGTATAAGTCATAAGATAGATGTGTCCATTAATTTGATTATTAGATTTGATTGTGCATTAGCCTCACATATGACTGACTTTGCTGTATGCAGGCAGCGATGTGATGATGCCTGATATGAACTTGGGTTGCTACATTAATTGAATGAATGAATATATGAACATATATGCCACATTGATAGGTCACAGCCTACCCATGACAAGATTTCACCGCACGTTACTGCCCACCCCTTACCATAACCGCGAGTTTCAACACACTACTAACTAACTCAACCAGGCCCCGTCCCTTTATTCTGTGAATGCCTTGGGCGGGATTATTGTGGCATGTTTGTTCCCGGAAGAAAACTCAAGACTACAATGGAGGCGTTTCAGGGAATTCAGAAACAGTGACACTGATGTAGAGAATAACTCCCGCTGTGCTTTGTAACTTTGCAGAACTTTTCATGCTCAAACAGAAACATTAAAGACTAAAGACTAAAAAAACCAACATAATAGGACCCCTTTAAACATACATATATAACATTCGCACAGTGATTATTTTGATGCAAGTGGTGAATTGTTAACATGCTGCATGCTCATATTCAATCCCTTAAAATATATTCCATGCATGCATATGATGTTTTATTTGAGCTGGGTCACCATGGCTTTGTATTAGAGAATCTAGAGGCATAATCAGTGAATATGGAAACTCCGGTCATCTGTTAAAATCTAGGTCAGGGCTTAGACACCGGAAACCTGCGCAACGCAGCTTTAGCTTAAATTTTACTGTCACGCTCCTGTTTGAATGGACTTTAATGTTATAGCTCCTCCAAACATAACAGGAAGTGACATCATGGGAAATGTGGCATTCCTGATGCTGCAGGCAGAATGGCGACAGCAGGCGTATGAAGATGCAACTCTTACCAATGTGGTTATCAGGACCCTAGCAAAGCAATTAAATTAAGATGAAAACTCTTTTTAGCATTTCAATACACATTCTGAAGCACATATGCAGGGTTTCTGCAGGTCTTAAAATGTCTTAATTTTCCCTTACACAAATTAAGCCCTTAAAAATTTCTTAAATAGAGAGTCTCAACAGAAAGTCTCAAATTCATAAAGTTATGGCATTAAATGTTGCATGCATTGCAAAAAAATAATATCTTCCTCATTTTTTTTGTCCTGTTTTCCAATACGAATATCTAAACATCTTTGATACATTTACTTGAGATACAAGTGTAAAATTAAGTCTTGAAACATGTAACAGAATGAAGTTAGTTTATGCTCATGCTTCACTTTGAATTAAGTTCATTTGTTTTTGAGCCCATTGGCAGATATTTGTTCTTGTTTTAAGCATAAATACTTCATTCAATTTCACAGAAAACCAGATTTTTTTTTTACTTTTTTTTTTTTCATTTTTAATCTTGGTCTTAAAAAGTTCTTGAAAAAGTCTTAAATTTCCCCTTATAAAACCTGCAGAATCCCCTAACGTTATATTCTTGTGTATTACAGTCAGTCAACATTAAATAGTGTAAATTGATTTCTCATTGATTTCTCCTATTTCACTCAGAAATGCATAATTTTAGAAGTAAAATGGGTTGTGACCTTAAAATGTACAAATAAATTAAATATGCAGCTGTTTGTAGAGTTTAAAACTGTGATCAAATAAGAATATCTATACATACATTCTAGAGATAACTAAAAACAGTTGTGATGGCAGTAGTACAAAAAACTAAATGTTTACTGTAGTTATATATACTATAATAAGCATGTTTAAACATTTAAAAACAGTCAACAGAATTGCTTACTCTAGGTATTTGGTCCACAGCGGAGGATCCGACATCGCCATGAAGCTGCAGTTTGTCAAAATTGTGCACATGATGAACAAGCTAAACAAAGTGAACAAGTTAAGGAAATGAGCAGCAGTTAAGGGTTGCTTCTTCTTAAAATCATTAATTCATCTTTGTCATTAGGATACGTAACAAAAACTTTTAAGCTGGCTATGATTAAACCACTTGTTAAAAAAAACGCAACTTGATCCTACAGAATTAGTCAATTACAGGCCTATCTCGAATCTACCTTTTCTGTCAAAGATACTAGAAAAGGCAGTATCCTTTTTAGAAAGATATGGTATCAGCGAGGATTTCCAGTCAGGATTTAGACCGTATCATAGTACTGAGACAGCTCTCATTAGAGTCACAAATTATTTGCTCTAATCGTCCGACCTTGTTTGTATCTCTCTATCAGTGTTACTGGATCTTATTGGTGCATTTGATACCATCAACCACAACATTCTTTTGAATAGACTCAAAAATTATGTTGGCATTAGTGGAATTGCATGGTTGGCATGGTTCAAATCATACTTATCTGACCGTTATCAGTTTGTAGCAATAAATGAAGAGGTGTCATATCGATCACATGTTCAGTATGGAGTACCACAAGGCTCAGTACTAGGACCGTTGCTGTTCACTCTGTACATGCTAGACATATGGAGATATAATAAGGAAGCATGGCATTAGTTTTCACTTTTAACTGATGATACTTAGCTCTATATTTCTTCACACCCTGACGAAACTTACCAATTCACAAAATTAACAGAATGCATAGCTGATATAAAAAACTGGATGACTAGTAATTTCCTACTACTTAATTCTAAAAAAAAACTCAGCACGTAATAACCTAGAATACTGTGATGGATGTTGTTTCAAGTCTTCGTCGTCGGTTAGGAACCTGGCTGTGCTCTTTGATACCAATCTTCCATTTGAAAGCCACGTTTCTAGATTCTGTAAAACCACACTCGTCCATCTTAAAAATATATCTAAATCATGACATATGCTCTCAATGACAAATGCGGAACGGTTAGTTCATCCGTTCATGACCTCATGGCTAGATTATTGTAATGCTCTTATGGGTGGTTGCCCTGTATGCTTAATAAACAAACTACAGCTGGTCCAAAACGCAGCAGTTAGAGTTCTTACCAGACCATTAGAACCATACCATCTTTCTATGACCATATTAGCCCGGTTCTGTCAACACTGCATTGGCTCCCTATTAAACATTGTATACATTTTAAAATCTTGCTAATTACTTACAAAGCACTAAATGGTTTAGCTCCCCAGTACTTGAGCGAGCTCTTAACCCATTATAGTCCTTCATGTCTATTGTGATCTCAAAATTTCGACCAGTTGATAATACCTATAATATCAAAATCAACTGCAGGCAGTAGATCCTTTTCCTACTAAAAAAATTTTTCTTCCACCCTCTGTATAGATAAAAACGTTGTCCAAATGATTCCAGTTCACACGGATCCGTTGAAATGAGTAAAAACGCTGTATTATGCATGCTAGACAAGTAATTTGGCGATGTCACTTTGTAAAGAAAGTACACGTGATGTATTTGGTTTTTGTGCAAAAAATACTATATTAACATTATAAGTAAACATTTAAATATTTTTAAAATCCATGTCATGAAGTAAATTGTTTCGTAGGCCAAACTACACAGTAAATGAGTACTTTGCTGATCTAAGGTGTACGTCATGTCAAGTTGCTATCCTGTAATATTCATGATGTCATTTATGCTTATCCTAACTGAAAATATGGAAGGATTTCACCCTAGTGATTGGCAAGCAGCTGTTCCTTTACTCTGTTTTCTGTATTATGGATCTGAGGTTTTAATAGAGCCTGAACATGGACACAGTGGAGGGATTTTCAGAGCCTGTGGCATTTGGGGATAAAACAAGATATAGCTGGCCCTATCTGAACTGTCCAGTCAGAGGAGACGCTGCGTCACAACACGTGTGGCACAGTATAGTGTTTAAACTAAATGTGTGTCATTCTACAAATGATTCTAAAGTCTTGCTAGTATCTAGAAAATTTAGTATTGATGTTCCTGATAACAGTAACTCAGTATATTTTACATCATATTATCAGAATTTTTGAAAACTTTTTTTTTTTGTACATTTCTGAGCATGAAAATATAGAAAGGCTGGGATAGAATAAAGCCACTTTTCCACCGTCGGGTTCTAAGAACAGTAAGGAACAGTTACGGTTCTATTTCCACATGAGCTTAGTTCAGTTGTCTGTTGCCTGGCTGCCAGTTTCTCTGTAGCTGTTCAAGCACGCTATTTGAGCGAAGTAAACACAGGGTAAAAAAAGAAATATCTGTTCCTCCTCCATAACACGGTCGCTATTTACATCTCATATCGTCTGTAAACTCTTGCGTTATAAAGGCAACAACTGACGTATTTCTATTACATTCAAAGAACTCCGTTATCTGTCCCACAATGGAAAATTAAACCATATCTGAAAAGTATAGCCTATTACAAACTGATAATGTTGTTAAATTCAGATAAAATATTTTTACAAACTTTTTTACATTTTTAGTGTCAGTAATGTTACGGTATACAAAAAAGTGAATTCAGACAAATTCAGATGAATTAAATTCAAATTCAGATTAATTAAATATTTTTATGAAACAGTATTTTTAGTCTCAGTAATGTTATGGTAAAAATAATAAATAATTAGATTATTTTGTCAATACAAACAGGGTAGTGATGAATAAAAAAATGTTTTACCTTGTTTGAAATTAGGTAAAATGTCAATATATTATTTGATTAGTATAAAGTATTAGAATTTTTGCAATAGCAAGTGGGCGTTGGTAAAATGTGATTTTATTTTTTTATAAAAAATAAATAAATATATATATATAAATTCAGATTAATTTATGTATATTTTGTGTTAATGGTTAGTTATGGTAAAAAAAATAAAAAATAATTAGATTAGTTTTTTTGTCAATACAAACAGGTTAGTAATAAATACAAATTAAAAAAACAACAATTATTTATTGTGACCTTGTTTGAAATTAGGATAAATATCAATATATTAATTAATTTGTAAAGTATTAGCATTTTTGTATTAATATCATTATTATATTTTTTTCAATAATGATGAGTTTAATAAATAAATAAAATACATACAGTACAGTAGAAATTTTACCGTAGTTGAATGTAGAATGTAATATGGTATTGTTTTAACACAGAAACGTCTGATACAGGACTGGAAACCTGCGCGCATCATGACCATCATGACTCAAACATCTGTGCACGCAGCTGTCACATGATGACAAATCACTGCGCTCTTATTTCATTTGGGGAATTAGAAGAGGAATATCAGCGGATTTGGTTGGCGATGCCAGGGAAGAACATTACAGAGCTGTTTCAGAGATGAGACCAAATCCAATAGAACTCTGATGGTAAATATTTCAGATTCGCCTCACGGTGTGAGCAGCTGGATATCATTTTGCTGTTGGTCCAGATTTTTGGCTTTTGATGCCCTTTAATAATATCCTCATTAGTTTCAGAGGCCTAATGGGAAAAACCAAACCACTTAAAATTCTGTTTCTACGTTTTCTGATAATGTAAGTGGTGTTTGCCCGTGCAAAAACCCCTAGCATGATACCACGATGACGTGGATGGTTGCCAATGCACTGCGATGCAGTTGCTCTATGATATTTGGGGTAGATTTTTTTTTTTTTTAGCATGTTGCTTTGTGGTTGTTAGGAAGTTCTAGTGGTTGCTAGGTGGTTATGTACTGGTTGCTAGGTGGTCAAAATAGCCTGCCACCCAACTCTAGTTTCTCATACATACCTTTTTGAATGGTGCTTTTGGAAAGGAGATTTATATGGTTATAAAATACCTCGCAAATGAAAAAAGAAATCAGTCCAGCTGTGTTTCTAGAGAAGCTTGTGGTCTTAAGGTCTGATATCTGCGCAAGTTATTAAACACGAATCAGAAGCACGGCTATAAACAGACCAAATCTCTGTGTAATTCTCCAAGCAAGTAAACATGCACACACAGAGAAACGTTCAGTGGAAGGATATGAATGGACTAGAATTCGTATGGAGATTCTTCTAATGCAGTGAAACGGACTGAATATGTAGAGTGCAGATGTGGCACTGAAGCGGAAGATGGCTTTTCCCTTGTTTACTACTATAAAAGTCTGTAAAAAGAGAAAAAAGAAGAGAAACAGTCAGTCTGAACACATGAAATGTCACTATTCTGCATCTAAAGATACATAATGTTCAAAGGTTTGTTGTCAGAATGATTTTTTTTTTAAATATTAATGCTTTTATTCAACAAGGAAACACTAAATTGATCAAAAGTTTTAAGACATGCATAATGTTATAATGTTTATGTAAATGTAAATAATGTTAATCATTCTTTTGACCTTTCTATTCTTAAAAAAAAACATAATAGTAAGCATTCAACTGTTTTAAACATTGATAATAATTAGAAATGGTTATTTAGCAGCAAATCAGCATATTAGAATGATTTCTGAAGGATCATGTGACACTGAAGACTAGACTATGCTCAAAAAGTAAATAAATGGATTAATTAACTACTGCATAAATATAATTTAGTAACATAAAATCCCCTAAAGATACAAATATTAAATAAAAAACATTATCAAACTAAAATAGAGTACAGTAATTTCATTGAAATTATTATAATTTAAAAAAAATCAGTCATTTTTGACCACCACGTGAAGAGCACCAGAGAGTCAAAAGTAATCATTTTTCACAATACCACTATTTTTAGAAAAGACAATTGATTAAATAGATATATAAATAAATATTTCATCAGATGTATCACAATATACCAGTGACCAAATTGGCCAATAATAGATAATCACTCTCTGTAATAGTTTATTCTGATTGGTCTTCTGCTGTCAATTATGTTTATGACTGTATAATGGGTTGTTAGTGAAAACTATTTAAATTTCAGAGGTTGCTTCATCGTATAGATATGCAGAACTGATGAAATTCTCAATTATGTGTCAGATCAGATGTTTCTATATTCATTTGAAAGAAATTAGTCAATAGTTAACATATAGTAATAGTAGAGCGCTGTAAATAAATGTGGACAACAGCTTGATCGTTTGATTGCAGACTTTATCTTGGCAAATCTGAGCACAATTTGAGACATTATCTGTTCTGAAAGGCCCTGTTTACACCCGGTTTTGCTTTGCGGATCACAAGTGGACGACACTAAATTCAGGTGTAAACGGGGTCTAAAACATTTTGAGCTTGTCCACTTTCGACCACTTCCAGAGGTAGTTGAAAACGCATTGGACCGGATTGCTTTCGTAGTGTAAACGCTGTCATGCATGTGATCGAATGTGCTTGAACAGACACAAAATACCGTCTATTCTCCGCCTACTGACCTAATGAGTAAACATTATGGGAAGTGTTCAAGCCAGACGGGATTTAAACTTTGTCAGCTGGAGACCCAAGTTTGGTTTCAAAGATGAAAAACGTACCAAGCACAATGTTCTCTCATCATTCCTGATTTCTAATATCTTGCGGCTATCAGAGAAAATAGCATGAGCTTACTTTGTCCATTAGATCGAAAGATCTGAAAAAGTCCACACATTTACCCGTCCATAGACCCTCCCCTTGAAGACATCAGGACAGAAGTGGTTGAAAGTGGACAAAAGAGACGAATTAAAACACCAGGTGTAAACGGGTATGTGTCTCCCTCGTCTACTTATGATCCAATCGACTGAAACGCATCTTAATACCAGATGTAAACAGGGCCAACGAGACAAAAGTTAGAGGGTCCCGTTTTTCAGGAGATGTAGGAAAGAGTCTCCATTTTCTCTCCAGTTAATCTCATTGCTCTCCAGGAGAAACCAGAGCAGAACTAAGAGAGTGATTTCAGGATAGATGATTCCGAAAAAAACCGAAAATGTTTTTCCACAGCTTTTAAAAATGCACAAGTACATATCTCGTTGCTATGCAAGACAAAATCATTACATGCATTTAAATAAATAAATCTGTTTATTTATGGACTGTGGCAATATTCAACTAAAAACACAAACTTCACATCCATTAGGCCTCATTTACAGCACTTAGTCTTTTTTTTAAGTTGCACTAAAACATGAAGGACATTTGTAACCTCACACTGACTCACCCTCTGATTCTTGAAGTAGAAAGGGTCGATGTCCTCCAGCGGGACTCCGACCAGTCCTGCAGGGATTTCACCGAAGATACGAGGCAGCCCCTTCCCGGCCTCCAGGTCAGCACGGGGTTTGGGCTCCTCCGTGTACCCGCTGTCCGCCTTGTAATCCTTTGTGTTCTTCGTCCGCTCTTCGCTGATCCTCTGCTCGATGGCCGCCAGAGACTCACGAGTGTACGGTCGCAAGCCATCAGGACCCGCTGGTAAGAGCATGGTCGCCATCTTTTCATCCTGATCGTCCTGTACTAGAAGTTACTCAAAGCTAGATGGAGTCGGCCATGAGACAGAGAGAAAAATATAGTTAGAAAGTCACTCTATGAGCTTGTTGTTTTGCAATTTACAGCACAATGACTGTGGGTTGAGTCCCTCTAGAGTCAACTAATGTACTCAAGGACATGATGGGGATTCCTCAGGGACTTTCATGCTCACGGGATGTACCAGGGATCAGACCTGTGTCATCTAAATTCCCAGTTCATATAAAGGTTTCAAATAGGAGGTGCCAAAGAAGGACCGTTTTTTATTCCCTAAAAAACCATTCAGTGAACAGTTCATCAAAGAATCATTTTTTTATCTTAGTGTGAAGAACATTTTAATAATCAAAAGAAACCTTTTCCACTGTGAAGAACCTTTTGTGGAATGGATGTTAAAGGTTCTTCATGGAACCATCAATGCCAATAAAGAGCCTTAATTTTTAAGGCTGTAGCGTTAACCTCCAGACTATCGAATCACAAGTCTGTGAATACGGAGCCTCATGGAAGCTTGTTTCCGCCACTGAATAAAAAATAAAAAAGGTAAATGCAATTTTCTTTCTGACTTTATTTCTTCCAATTGCATGATGTAGGCTAAACTCTCAGTTGCGAGAACAAAAGTCAGAATTGCGTGATATAAAGTCGCAATTGCTTGTTATAAAGTCGGAATTGCGAGATATAAACACAATTGTGAAATAAAAAGTCGCAATTATTTTTAAAATTGTTTTATTCCGTGACAGAAACAAGCTTCCCAAGGGCTCCGCACATGACATGCAGGAAAAATGATTTAGTAAAATGAGGGAACGAATTATTAAATCATTAGCATGATTTAGTAAAATAAGGGAATGGATCGTTATAACGTAGGCTACGCATGATTTTGTAAAACAATGAAATTAATTGTTATAGGCCTATTGTGCGCACTATTAAGCAAAACGAGGGAATGAATGAATGAAAATGAGGAAATGAATTTTTATACAATGTGCATGATTTAGTAAAACTAGGGAACGGATTATTATATGGTGTGCACGATTTAGTAAAACTAGAGAACAAATTATTGTAATGTGTGCACAATTTAGTAAAACAAGGGAACTTATTATAACGTGCACGTTTAAGTAAAACGAGGGAACAGATTATTGTATCGTTCGCACAATTTACTTTTTTCCTCTGCATGTCATGTGCAGGGCTCCGTAGTGAATGCTATAAAAAAGCATATAAAAATGCTCCATAAATAATTATGCGAATGCACCAAAAAGTAATTTGACATTGAAAGTGTCTTAATGTCATTGCATTATATACAGCCTATATCAAACCAAGTGTCATTTATTGTAAAGAAACATTCAAAAACACAAAAAGTGAGAAATGTGGGGGAATGCCACTATACTTAAAGGCAGGGCCTAAAAATAACACTCGACAAGTGCAAAATACGAGTAAAAATCGGCGTTGCCAAGTATATGCAACGGTGTGGCTCACCAGTTGGCCAGTAACATTTGTATGAATTCCAACAATACATGAACATGAACAAAAGTGAACGACCCTCGGGACAGTTGACTGCATCATCACAAAAGTTTAAGCCTTGAAAATATTCAAGAAGATTCGAAAGGTAACTCATTTCGTTACTCGCAGACAGCGTGTGAATACTAAACTAAGCTCTCTTTCACGTTTTCTTGCAGTTGAGTGGACAAATTTACACAAAATTATGGCAAAAATAGCAAGTATAGTAAGCACAGTTGGTTATGTCTCAAGTGAACGTGAACAGTTGAGAAAGTAAACGCATGTGTACAGATGTATATTAGATCCATGCATTCACAGTGACAGCAGCCTAATATTCCTGCTTTCTGTTTTTAATGTTAATCAGTACCGTCTGAGATTTTAAGGTAATGTTTTAACACATTTCCATGTTTACAGTTCTCTGAAGTCAGTTAATGGTCCTGTAATATTGACCCTGTAATAGGACAAATCTCTCTAAGAACATGTATAGATCATATTTTATACTATGAATAAGAAATTATATTTTACATAGAGAATTTCTTCTTTGCCGTTCTCAATACTGTAATGCACACATATCTTCCATTGAATTTATAATTCTCATATAATTCTCCTCCTCCATGATGATTCTCATTGTATTATTACTGTAATGCAGTCATTAAAATCATCCTGCCTGAACACAATAATATACACTACTGTTCAAAAGTTGGGGGTTGGTAAGATTTTTTAATGCTTTTAAAAAGAAAAAAAAAGTATCTTCTGCTCACCAAGACTGCATTTATTTGATCAAAAATACAGTAAAATCAGTAATATTGTGAAATATTATTACAATTTAAAAGAACTGTATTCTATTTGAATATATTATAAAATGTTATTTATTTCTGTGATCAAAGCTGAATTTTCAGCATCATTACTCCAGTCCTCAGTGTCACATGATCCTTCAGAAATCATTCTAATATGATTTGCCACTCGAGAAATATACAGTATGTAAGACTTTTCATGTATTAATCACTTTTTATTGCCAATGTGTGAACAGCTTGTAACGAAACTTTAAAACTTTAGAACGAGACTTTCTTCCCTGAGTTAGGTTGTCTATGAAAGCCTGTAGACTGATTTTTATGTGAAGGACTCTGGCCGGTTTCACCGGGAAAATCAAAAGGATGTGACGCGCTCACGAAAGCCTCTCTTCCGTTCAATGACACATGAAATAAATGCTTATACAATGTTCAGGATAATGCCGAAAGAGCCATTCTGTACTGTAATGCCAATGTGTCATGCAAAAAAAGGGATTCATTAAAACTATAGTCCCACATGTTCAGATCTATAGTCTCAAATATACTTGTCATTTTAATCTGTCGACATGATGCTAGTTAATTGCAGAGCTTGAGCAAACATATACACATCCTTATGATCAGATGCTTTATAAACTTCTGTTTTCTCACCGCTGTCATTTTTGTTGTGTGTTTATTTTATTATTGACAAGAAAGCGCACAGCACATATTTACATATTCATATAAAAGTCACTCTCAGCAGCTTGGACAGTGTCTGGATTTCCGTTAACAGTATATCGCTTCAAAAGTATTTCCAACTTCTTTTTAGTGCTAAGCAAAGAACCAAAAAGGAAATTGCGTACAACGTTACATGAGCACGAGCAGTAAGAGCTGCTGCAGTTCACATAACAGCCAGCGGTGTCGCTAATAACAAGAGTTTCTGAATTCTACATATAGCCCCTTTAAATGCAATTTTTGTGTTGCAATAACAAAAAAACTAAGTGTTTTGTTTTTGACAAGTTTTGTATGATTCTTCCAAGTAGTTCATGGTGACTTTGCATGAAAGTTACAGAAACATATTCCAGTAGTCGTGTGTAAGATTCTCAAATCTTAAGCGATTATCAATTCCATCTAGTGATTTCTTGTTTCTTGAATATTCATTACACAGTGTTTAGAAATTTGTGACTGAACCAGAGGCGGATTCATTCTGTACAGTTATACAGTATGTTGTATAAGGAATCCTTCACTAAGTCCAGCGTGAAGAAAAGCTTATCCAGCCTTGACCTTCTCAACTTCCTGCTTCATCTCTCATCCTGAATGGAACATCAGACTAAATTGGTGTCAGACAGGGCATATATTAAAACTGATGACTAACAGGCCTAACCCGCTCTCATTTATAGCCTGTGCTTTTATTGCAGTTTAACTCAGCAGCTGGAGTGACGTGTTTCTGAAGATTAGCGCGTGGAGAAGGAAGTTCCTGTTCCTTCCCTGGCAGACATGTTTTAAATTCTTCACCGCCAACCAGAGCCAGAAAGCGTTATCTAACCCACAGCCTCAAAGTGGCTTACGGCGGCTTGATCTGACCCACAATTCTCAGCTATAGCAAATTACTCAGCTGTCAGTTTAGACGCATGCACATTAATGTGGGACATCACTTCTGTTGTGCTTCTTTTGTAAGAAAACAAGCAAAAACATATAGCAACACGCAGGGGTGGAGTGGGACCAAAAAATCTACCGGGAAATTTCGTAGACCACCGGTTTTTAATGACAACCATTGCAAAATTATTTTAAATAGATTAAGAAAGCCACCACTACTGCTCACATCTATGGTTAGATTGATTTGTTTAGATCCAGTGAAGTCGTGTCCCACCACTTTTTCTCAGGGTCGATATTGTCCCCCACCACTTTTTGAAACATTGAGGCACGGATGTGCTAATACAAATAAATAAAACATCTCCAGTTAACTTGAAGAGCATTCATTTGGTTTGCTATCAAATAAGAGATCTAGCACTAAAATGTGTTGTTTTTTAAATCAAGCTGCGCACGCGTTACCGCTGCTATCAGTGTCATGGATACAGTGTTCTCTTGTGGCTCGCGCAGTCTTCACTCGGACGCGCTCTTCAATCTATCGTTTAATCTACCGTTGCGGAGACTCTCTATTCATTCCGGTGAAATTACGAAATAAAATGCACACAAACGTGTCCCTGCTTGATATAGACTGTAACCACTGATGAACATATTCAGTTTTGATGCGAGAAAAAAAAAACTATACGAGTGCGGATTAGAACCTGCAACCTCTGACACGCTTGGCAAAAGATCTACCACTAGACCATTTAAGAACTCAAACCAAATGTGTGGATCGGTCCATTTATTTACGGGTTGAGCAGAGACGCTGCACAGTTTGACAAGTGGGCAACGAATGGTGTTGCTAAGAACTTGCAATGTATAACTATTATCAAACCGGCCCTCGAAACACTACCGGCCCACCGGGAAAAGTCCCGACTCTCCCGATTGCCACTCCGCCCCTGCCAACACGAGTCTCCAAGCTGGTCAGGTGCTGCTAGTCCAGAATAGCAAAACTAGCTGGTGAAGCTTAGTTAAGAGGCCTGTTGATGGCACTAACATGCTGGTTTTACAGTTTTTTAGGGGTTCAAGCATGTAGTGCTGAAAACCTATTGTAATTGTTATAATTTCCAAGGATCAGCATTCTCCCCTAAAAGTGATCAGGCAGACCAAACCGTTAGTCGTAGAGACTTGAAACTTTGAGGGATGGTAGTACCCACCTCGTCTACAACGTCACCAAGGCTAGCCCCAATTGGCCTGATGGTGGCGCTACAGCAATCAAAAGTCTGTAATGGCTCATAACTCCTAAACCATTCTACTTTGGATTTTTCCAAAAAAACTACATTTGCGAACTAGTCCTATAGTTTTTTGCCTGATTGGAACTAAACCAGTGCAGAAAGATTCTCTGCAGTCTGATTGTCAATAGTCATCACAAAAAGAAAGTCGAAATTTCGATTCACGTCCATGACGGGATGCCAAAACATTTGAAGTGGCTGTGGAAATTTTTACTAAAACTCTTGAACAGAATAAGATGATTTCACCAAACTCGGAACACCTATATATGGCCTTGGTCTGTGGACGCATGAAAAAAGATACAGTGACTGGCCACTTGGTCAACTACAGCTACGCAACAGTCAGTCCGATTGACTTTGTCAATGACGCGCTTGTCCACGAGGCGCCATCTGCAATGAATTTTGAGCCGCTGTCAGACAAGGTTAGCGGAGGCCGATGGGAACGAAACTCGCTGGGCCTGTTTGACTCACGGCTCTAGAGGCCTATGAGAAATTAAAAAGAAATCGGCCACCGAGGTCGCCTTCGTGTTTTTCACGTGCGTAAAGGATTGTATATAACGTGATTTTTCAATGGTAGAACTCTAGGACCACCGTTGTCAAACGAATCGTTCGTTAAATATTGGAGATTGTTTTATAAACCTACTTTCGCGAACTAGTCCTAGGTTTTTGACTTAACCTTATAACTGATAAAAAGCTTTAAAACATAACCATCTATGATCTAGGTGGTTACAGGCTTGCTAAATAAAACATAACACCTTTTTAAGCCTAAAGCGCTTGAACCTCGTTAATTACTGCTTGCATCTGTATTTTTATTCACTTTGGTACTATTTTTAAAAGTAATGTGTACATTTTCAAAACTCCCGACTGATCACACTTGTAACACAGATAGTCATTCTTTCGAAACCTGATCTCATACTTTCATTCTAGTTGTACATTATTTTCATTCTACATAGGCCTAATCATTGTTTCAAAACACAAGATCGTTGTGATATGTTATGAGCGCACTTGGTTTAATCAACAAAACACAACAGTATGATCTTCTTTCAATTTAGTACTTTTAACATGTTTCAAGTCACCCTTGTTGCTGAAATAGTTGTTGTTTTTTATTCGCTTTGGTACTATTTTCACAAGCAAGGTGAAAACATATTTAATTCTCAAAACTAGGGGGGGGGGGTTGGTTGGTCAGAGAGAGAGAGAGATTTGCAATTTGTGAACAGAGCAGGATAGGGAGAGAAAACAGTCAATGACTGTACAGTAACATCAGATTGATCAGAGATAAATCAGTAGAAGGGAGACAGATGGCATCAAATACAGCATTTCACATTACAGTATGTATGCCATGTGATACTGTAAACAGATTACCATGGTAGAGACTGCAACATGTAACTCACCCTTATAAAGGTCAACTACTACAGTATAGACTGATACATATATTGTACAGTGAAAACATTTACTGTATTGTCAGCAAACTCTGGTGTACAGAACCTCATGGCAGTTTTATAACCTTTTGATAACACACTAGATAGATACTATTACAAAAATTATGGATTCAATTACATAAGTTAGGTAATGTAAGTGTATTTTCTAATATGGCAATTGAAGCCTGTATTGATGTAATTAATTCAGCAACAAGGGTGATTTAAAACATGTATCATGTATTGTTTGCTGTTGAATGAACAGTGTTAAAAGTACGAAACTGAAAGAAGATCATACTGTTGTGTTTCGGTGATTATAGCAAATGTTCTCATTACATATAACAATAATAATGTGTTTGAAACAATGACTATGTGGACTGAAATGTGTATAACTGTAACGAAAGCATGTGATCAGGTTTTGAAAGAATGACTAGCTGTTACAAGTGTGATCAGCTTAGATTAGTTTCAAGAGATTTGAAAATGTACACCTTGTGAAAATAGTACCAAAGTGAATAAAAAAACTGTAATACAGGCTACAGATGCCACATTAGAAAACTTTCACCTAACTTATGTAATTGAATCCATATTGTTTGTAATAGTATCTAGCCAGTGTGTTATGAAGTTATGACACAGCCATGGGGGTTTTGTGCTATAAAACAGTATATGCTGCCAATACAGTAAATATTCTCTCTGTATATGACTCAATCTATACTACTGTTTAATATATTCTGGCAGTCTCTTCCATAGTTTTGCCTCTGTTTACAGTATCACATGGCATACTGTAATGTAAAATGCTGCTCTATGTTCACAAATTGCAAATCTCTCTGTCTGTCTCTCTCACACACACACACCCACACACAATTACATGTACACACACTTTGAACATAGTAGTGGTTCTTATCTATAAATCACTCATGTAAAAAGAATTCATAACATTTGGTTACCATATCCAAAGTTGCAAACAAGTTCTATTGACACGTATATAGAATCAATATCTATAGAAATATATAGGTGAGCCAAATGATTAATTGATTAACCATTAAGTTCAGTTGGATTAAATAATAGACACATGTATTAAACTGAACGAGAAGAGATGCAAATCAGAAGTTCCACAGTAAGAGCTTTATGAAAGGCGGTTACTGTAAATGAAAGATATTTTTATATTTCCCAACTGGGATCAATAAAGTACTACTACTTATACATGAAACATATAGATAAAAACCTTATTTTGTGTGTAGTGAAAAGGACTTTGTGATTTTGTACTAATACAATTGAAAATATATGGATTGTTTGTAAAAAAAAAAGTGCCCTTTTTATAAACTGTTGTGATATTAGTAGGCCTACTAAGAGTTTTCAATTGCTTGTGAAAATTGTGCCAAAGCAATTAAAAAAAAAAGTCAAATAAACTGAAGTGGTTGATGCCTAGCCTCACTCTGACCAATACAAAACACAACAAAATACTGCAGTACAACAGCAGTGTGTTACGGTACGTGGCGGTAGGAAGCACGAGGAATACAAGGAAAAAGGAGTTTAATTATCAAAAACTCAGGAAATACAGAAACCACGCTAGACATAAATGAGAACGGACAAGGAATGAGGGAGAACACAGGGTTTAAATACACAGAGAACAGATTAGGGAAACAAGGCACAGCTGGGGCAAATTAACTCAACACAGGTGAATGAACTGAACACTAACGAGGAGCGGGAAAACTGGGACACAGGACTGAACCAAAAACGCTAAGCAGAGGGAAACACAGGACATAACATGTAACAGTTTTCTCGATGGCTTTACTCTCAGAAGACAAAAATGTGATTTCTGCATTACAAATGCAACCAAACATAATTGGAAACTTGAATTGAATTAAATTAAAGGGGTAATTGCTTTAATTCCATTGAACGGCTCATAAACACTGAAATAACCTTTTAAACATGAAAGTTTTATGCAATCATTTAAGACATATCTCCTCATATAGAACCTTTTTGGCAACTAGGGTTCTTTAAAGTTTAGTCGAGAACCCAACGGTTCTAAATAGAACCCCATTGAACCTTTTTTTTTAAGAGTGTATAGAGCAGGGGTGTCCAAACTCAGTCCTGGAGGGCCACTGTCCTGCAGAGTTTAGCTCCAACCCCAATTAAACACACCTGAAACAGCTAATCAAGGTCTTGATTAGCTGTTGAAGGTCATTAGGCATGCTAAAAACTTACAAGCAGGTGTGTTGAGGCAAGTTGGAACTAAACTCTGCAGGACAGTGGCCCTCCAGGACCGAGTTTGGACACCCCTGGTATAGAGGATCATACTTGTCTTGGTTCTCATTTAAAATAAAAGGTCTGTCCCCAAGTACAGTATTTCTGAAGCTTTCAGATGAGCTGTAAAGGCTCATCTGAAAGCTTCAGAAATACTGTACATGGGGACAGACCTTTTATTTTAAATGAGAACCGAGACAAGTATGATCCTATATACACTCTTAGAAAAAAAGGTTCAATGGGGTTCTATTTAGAACCGTTGAAATTAACACTCCTTCAGCTAATAATGCAAAATCAGTGTGTGACGTAGATGTTTATATCAGTCTAAATTACTGTCACATTCTCTCAAACATAATGTAATCAAAATCAGGATTTTGTTAATCGTCTTAACAGGCAGAACTTTCACAAACACACGACACGGTTATATTCTGTCTTCAGAAGCGCTACACACTTGTGCTTCCTTCAGGTTCTTCATTTGTATCTCTACTCTTGATTGTATTAACTTTTTCAGCAGGTTATTTTACGTTTAATAAACTTGTGGATTTAGAGACTCTGATCATGCAGAACAGCTGATTTAGGCCGTCCTCATCAAAATTCAGTTTAGTAGACCAAATTCTCTTTTTAATATACAGTATATCTTAAATTTTAATCTTATGTTTCATGGTTCACATCATGGCACTATTTTTGATCTATTTTCATTGGTTGAGGAAAAACGGATCAAAATAGTCAGCCATATGGTCATACATTTCAATACAACAGCTAGCTTGTGTTATTGATAATTGTACAAAGCACAATTGTAATATTTCATTCAACAGACAGATGACACCTGTCAGTTTTTAATCAAGTTTACATTGGAATTGCTTATTCTTTCAGACAATGTGGAACCAATGCAAGCATTTTGAAGCACAAATATTTCCTCAGAGCAAACTCACTTTTACACAGACGTTTCAAAGAATTAAGGCATCGTAATCATTACAAACATCCATTCGTTTTATATCCTTTATCAATCATAATGCTGTACATCAAATATGGCATTATATCCTTTCGTAAATAAACTAAAAATGTAGTCATGCTGATAAATCAATATTTGGCCATTTTGAGAATTTTTGTATTCTATTTTGTGTGTGTGTGTGTGTGTGTGTGTGTGTGTGTGTGTGTGTGTGTGTGTGTGTGTGAAGTGAGTAAATATTGTTTAATTTTCTGTTATATGTCTGAGCAATTTTATGTACATCTCACTTGCTTATTACATTATATAATGCAAATTATTTGCAGTTTTTGGGGCAAGATTGAACTTGAAAACCTCTGCTTAAACTAATTGAAACTCGTAATCCTTATCAATTCATGCTTAAACTGTTAAAGAGCATAAACTTGATAAAACCAACAGATCCATTAAGGATCATTAAATGGGAGGCGTTGTGTATATTTTGGTCACCCATAATGCACTATATCTATGTCCACCCTGCAGGCCATCTGAAGTCCAGCTGATGAGAGAGAAGTGAGGACAGAGTTCAAACATTCAGCGCAGAGAAATACATCCTCCTGGACCTTTTCATTAGGGCATGTTACACATGATTTTGTCCAAAGTGCAGGAACTGAACCCACAACCATGGCACCATTAACACCAGGATGAGTGAATGAGTTATTTTCAGGTTGAATTCACTCTTCAAAAGTGTACACTTTAGTCCACAAGTGAAAATGCTTCAGTTTTGCACTATATCAGCATTGCAATTCTGTACAAAGGGTCACATGATCACTGACACTTTAGTGACACTGACACTTTTTTTTAATATACATAATTTGTCTTTAAACTTTTCTTTCTTTCAATTTTTTCTAAATCCTCAAATGCTTCAACATATCTCAGTTGAAATGGAAAAATAAATCCATTATTTTCCCCTTTTTTTGTGGACCTTCAGTTTTTTTCTGTTAAAATACGGAAATCTCAACATGATCTGAAGAACCTGCAGTAGGCTACATATGGAACAACAACTTGTTTAATGTCCAAAGAACCATTACCCATAGAACTATAGAAAATAAGGAGGTTCTTTGCAGAACCTTGAAGAATTTTTACTTTTATGTCTGAACTGTTATTCATTTAGCTCAACCTGCCTTTTTAATATTGCATATGAGGAATTACACCTGCAATGAATTGGGTTCGGAAACTCTACAAAGATTTCAAAATGTATTACCCACATTAACTTTTATCGTTTTAAATTGAAATAAAAATAAATTATCTTACATGTAAACTCCGTTAATTGCAGCACTGCGTCCACGCATTTCCATTTATTGCGCTGATGTAAATCCAAAATCCCAAACTGATCCATGATGGGAATAACCCCAATCCCAGATAAAGTATTCCGTCAAGGACTCTGAAAGATTTTTCAGACTGTCTCTGTTGCTGTAGGTAAATGTTTGTTCGTTGAAATCTGGATTCCGCACAAATGTATTAGTACTCTTAAATCACACGCAAAGCTCATTTTACGTGTTTTACGCGATCCAGATTTAAAGTTTATCTATATCCCAGCATTCACTTAAGAAAGAACTCTGTATCCAAACGTTGTCCGTGCTTCCCATTGAAGATATGACTGAATGTTAAGCCATTTACGGATGTGTCCAGCTTGTTTGGCGCACAGCATGAGTTTGCGCGTCTCTGCGCGCGCCCTAGAGCTGCTGCAGGATTACGCGCATCATAACCAAACATTTGCGCGCGCCAAATTAGATAATCAGCAAGAAAAAAATGACTGTACGACTCTTTTATTGCAAGTATTGATTGTTTTGACTGGTGCCTAATGCAGAGTTCACTTTGGGGACGACTGGTTTGTCCTTACAGGATGGTTTTAACGTCAGGATTTGTGTTTCCAGTGACTCATATCTATAAAAAGTAGTAATATGGTTTTACTTTTTCTTAAGGTTGCACTCAACTACTTGCTCTATTTACCACAAATGATCTCTCCCAAACACTTTTGGTTTGCTTTCTTCTATGACGTGATTGTGAATATCACAGCTTGTACTTTAATATGAAATTTGAAAAGCAACACGAAAAACTCTTCAGCGTTTAAGAATTGATTTATTATTCAGCATCTCCCTCTAGTGGCCTCAGTGAAGTCTTTATGTCTTTGAGATTTCTGCTTCTGGTTTTAAAATATAAACCCCCTTACTCACCCTAGCACCTTCCTGTTTATAACAATTTTTGGCATACTAATCATATTCATATGATATTACTGGGCTTGTAGTATTATGTAGGCCTACATTATGATCATCTTCTGTATGCTAATTCTTGCCTTGTGTCCTGTAATACTGATGCTCTGCCGGTGGTGGCAGCACTGCAGCGCGTGAGTGACGGATATACACACACCGCGTGACAGACAGCGAGGAAGAAGCGTCCAGCTCGCAGTAACAAACATTTGAGCATTCAGTTGTCGGTTTTAGTTTACATTTTAGTGAATTAAAGAACCATGTCGGAAAGAAAAGTTTTGAATGTAAGTACCTCTTTGTTTACTTCTATAGTATTATTGTGCTGCGGCTTAAGGTGGATTAGAGGAGTAATATCTAAGATAACTATTAACAGCATGCTAATCAAGTAGCAACACAGTGTATACATTTATTAAATTTAAGTTTTAGTATTTAAGTAATGTTTTCTATGCACTTAAAGTACATAAATAACCTTGAACACAAGTAACAGTTATTAATATGAACCTCGAAATAAGTTTCTGTTTACAAAGTCACGCTTCTGTGGTCAGCTGTCACTTTTACAGCATTTCTTCTTGCTTTCCCCCAGAAATACTATCCTCCGGATTTTGATCCGTCTAAAATCCCTAAACTCAAACTGCCCAAAGACCGTCAGTATGTGGTCAGATTGATGGCACCATTTAATATGAGGTGAGACCAGTTTTATTTTTTTAGTTTATATAACTAATTTATACATGGTTTGAGATAGAAACACAGGTCTGTCATATAAGGACATGAGGTAGTTATAATGTCTAGAATTATTGCAGGTTTCATATAATCACATGTTTTTAGATAAATAATAAACAATAATATTCAACTATTTCATACAGCACTTTATGCAGCTTCTCAACTAAGGATAAAATTACACAATATACACTACCGGTCAAAAGTTTGGAAACATTTCTATTTTTAATGGTTTTGAATTAAGTCTCTTCTGCTTACCAAGGCTGCATATATTTGATCAAAAATACAGGGGGGAAAAAACAGTAATATTGTGAAATATTACTACAATTTAAAATAATGGTTTTCTATTTGAATATACTTTAAAATATAATGTATTCCTGTGATGAAAGCTGAATTTTCATCATCATTACTCCAGTCTTTTTTTCTTCTTTTTTTCTCGTTTATTTAAAATATAATTTTGTAACAATATACACTACCTTTCAAAAGTTTGGGGTTAGTAATTTTCTTTCGTTTGTTTTTTTTAAAGAAATTATTAATATTAAGTAGCAGAACTGTTTCCAACATTGATAAAAAATCAGCATATTAGAATGTTTTCTGGAGGATCGTGTGACACTGAAGACTAGAGTTATGGCTGATGAAAATTCATTTTGCAACACAGAATTATATTATATTTTAAAGTATATTAAAATTGAAAACCATTATTTTAAATTGTAATAATATTTCACAATATTATATTCTTTTCTGTATTTCTAAACAAATAAATGCAAGCTTGAGAGACCTTCTTTCAAAAACATTAAAAATGGTAATTTTCCCAAACTTTTGACTGGTACTGTATATCACTGTAAAAATAAGATAGAAAAATAGAAATAAAATACAACAAGCTAAGTAATGGTATACTGAACATAATACTATTTTAATGGCAAATAATCTCTTGATTTCTCTGATTTGTGAGGAAAACATCTGTAGTTTGATTTATTAGAGATTATATATCATCTTTCAGATAATAATACTTGCTGCTTTGCAGGTGTAAAACATGTGGAGAATACATTTACAAAGGGAAGAAGTTCAATGCTCGTAAGGAGACGGTTCAGAACGAACTGTACATGGGCCTTCCCATTTTTAGATTCTACATTAAATGCACCAGATGTTTGGCTGAGATCACCTTCAAGGTACTCGAATGAACACGCACATCATACTACGACACTTCAGGAGATTTTCTTGTGTGTTTGTTCAGTTGCACTTCATCTGATTGGTGTGTTTCGCAGACAGATCCAGAGAACACAGACTATGCCATGGAACATGGTGCAACACGTAATTTTCAGGCTGAGAAACTGCTAGAAGAAGAGGAGAAAAAGATCCAGCTGGAGCGAGAGGAAGAGGAACTCAATAACCCCATGAAGGTCTGTTAGAAACT
Organism: Gila orcuttii; assembly: GCA_026230005.1. Classification (NCBI taxonomy): domain Eukaryota; kingdom Metazoa; phylum Chordata; class Actinopteri; order Cypriniformes; family Leuciscidae; genus Gila; species Gila orcuttii. The sequence continues at coordinate 5,680,002 of JAPDVR010000008.1, read as the reverse complement.
TTAATATCATAAAAGACACATGTAGCCTTTTAGAGGTTTTGTCAGGGGGTTATTGTTTTATTCTGTGCTATTTGTGTTTAATTTTAAGCGTATTTTTGTGACAAAAGCATTTCGTTTTTTCGGCTGTTTTCAACATATGGTGTACATACAAGCCTTTTCAGTGTCTTTGTAAACAAACCATCAAAAACCCATAAAAACTTAAAAGCTAATCTCCCTGAATGCTCTCACAGGTCCTGGAGAACCGCACACGGGACTCAAAGATGGAGATGGAGGTGCTGGAGAACCTACAGGAGCTGAAGGATCTGAACCAGAGGCAGGCGCGGGTGGACTTCGAGGGCATGCTGGATAAGTACAAAGATTTGGAGCGGAGACAGAAAGAAAGAGAGCTGGATGAAGACGAACGAGAGACCAAGTATGAAAAGAGAAAGGCTTGAACTTTTTGCCTCTTAGACTTAAAGGGATCGTTCACCCAAAAATTATGTAATCATTTACTCATCCTCAATTTGTTCCAAACCTGTGTGAATATCGGTCTTCTGCTGAACACAAAAGAAGATATTTTAAAGAATGTCAGTAACTAGTTGATGGGCCCCTTTGACTTCAATAGTATTTTCTTCCTACTATGGAAGTCAATAGTGTCCATCAACTGTTTGGTTACCCATATTCTTCAAAATATCTTTTGTGTTCAGCAGAAGAAAGAAACTCATACAGGTTTTGAACAATTTCATTTTTGGGTGAATTATCATTTAATGGTGGAATATTTGAACTTTTAAAAATGAATGTCACACTACAGGTCTATTTAAGTGCAAAAATATTTAAATTGCAAATTTTATCAGAAAATCTGAAATTTTATTTTTCCCCAAATCAGGCAGGCATCTAAAATATAGGTTATGTACAATATGTAGATATTCCTGTGCATTTTGACCTAAAATATTAATGTTTGAAAGTCATAATTATGTTTATATTGTTTACTCTCTACATTTACATGTGACAATAATAGCACCTCTTTGAGGTTATGTACATTCACTGCGTAAGTATGTTTTTCCAAAGCACATACCCCCGGTTTCCCAGATCAGGTTTAAGCCTAGTCCCAGACTAAAATGCATGTTTGAGCTGTTTTAACTGAAAGCAACTTACACTGATATATCTTAAAATATGTCAGGGTCATTGTTTTGTCTCAAGATGCACACCAGCAATGTTTTTTTCCTAAGGTACGTTTATAAAAGCTTCTTAAATGCCCTATTTAATCTAAGGCCTAATCCTGGCTTAATCTAAACCCTGTCTGTGATACCAGGCCTTAATGTCAAGATTAAGAAACATGAATTATATAGTATATACTGTATATATTCTGTGATTTAGACTTCTCTCTTCTCTTGCTCCTCATAGAGAGATGTTAGACAGAGCTCTGATTAAACGACTGAGGGACTCAGACTCTGAGGAAGAGACGGAAAATGCAAAAGACGAAAGCAGGAAACACACGGCTGATAAACCCACAGACATCCTCACTACAGACAGGAACGCAGCATCACAGGTAGAGAGAAAGACAGTAGCCTCATTAGAGTTTCTTTATTCTTCTGTTTTATTTTATTTAAAAAAATTGTTTTTATTACATGGCTCTGGAATACTCAACTCTGATTGGTCAGTTGTGACATGCTGTGTTCAAATATTATTTTTGTTGCTCTCAGGCAAACAATTTACTACAGGTCAAAAGTTTGAAACAATTAAGTTTTTTATGTTTTTCAAAGTCTTTTATGCTTACCATTTATTTGATCTAAAATGCAGTAAAAACAACAATATTGTTTCATGTAGTGTGTACCATAGCTCTAAAAGAATGAAAACATCCTGCAAAAGTTTTAAATCTGAAAGTGCACCGTATATAAAGTTATTGTCTTTCAAAAGTAAGAGTTGACTGAGTCAATGAAATTAATTGTTTTTAATGAGTCATAAGCCGCTTCGTTGTGACGTCAAGAGGAAACATTAGCATATTGTGCGCGCAGACACCAGGGAAAACTTGAACCCCCAAAATGAATCTTTACCATGATACCACAGCAGTATAATCCTAAACTTTAGCTATGTTCCCTTTATTTTACTGACGACTGCTTCTCAAATCTCGGAGTTCAGTGTAGGATTCGCAAACCGCTTGCTTTTGGAAGATGGTGTTCAATATACTTAGTTTTGAGTTTTATATTGTGTAGGTCTCCTGCTCACTGGTTAACTCACATTATTACTGTCTTACTGAAATACTTCTGCTGATCAGCTGTGGGCCACTATTACCTAAAACTGTCTATTAATGCAGATTGTCTGTCGTTCTCACAACTTTGAGGAAAGATTAAGCATGGAGAAAGATTTGTTTTACCAACGTTTGTTACATCAGTCATTCACGCTAGAGCTCGGCTAATGTATGCACTGTTATTGATACAGTTTCCACATGTTCACCGCAATAAATTAGAAAAATACTCGGTAAATAAATAAGTACAAGTAAAATAAGTTTGTTTGATGGACATGCACTTGTTAATGCTGATGGTGAAGAATTACAGTTGCAACATCTCATAATGTCCGTCAAAATGAGTAGCGTATCACTGAGAAACGTCCTGCTCGAGTCGTCCTTGCGATGGAGGTTCGGGGTGAATAACTAGTTCTTCCAATGTTTCATCATTGGACTCGATGTCATTGTTCGTTACTGTGTTTAGTTTACGGTGTAGGAAGCCTCAGGTCAGCTGACGTTGTTATGGCAATGTGCGGTTTTGTTTTCGACACGCTCTGCATGCGGTAGACCAATCACAACAGACTGAGCTGTAATAGGCGCACTTTAATATTATTACAGTTTAAAATAGCTGTTTTCTATTTTAATATTTTTTTAAATGTAATTTATTCCTGTGATCAAAGCTGGATTTTCAGCATCATTACTCCAGTCTTTAGTGTCACATGATCCTTCAGAAATCATTCTTAAATGCTGATTTGCTGCTCAAGAAAAATGTCTTATTATTATCAATGTTGATAACAGTTGTGCTGCTTCATATTTTTGTGGAAACAATTCAAATAAGTGCTGTTCAAAGAATGCAATGGGAATATTTGGTAACTTTATTTACTTTTTAAACCTTACCACAAAACAACAAGGATTATAATAATTAGAATGATTCTAACACATGACACAGGATCCTGAGTCACACTGAAGACTGGAGTAATGATTCTGAAAATTCAGCTTTGTTCACAGGAATAAATTACATTTTAAAATAAATTGAAATAAAAAAGTTATTTTAAATTGTAGTAATATTTCACAGTATTATTACAATTTAAAATTGTAATAATATTTCACAATATTGCTGTTTTTACTGCATTGTTGATCAAATAAATGCAGCCTTGGTGAGCAGAAGAGACTTCTTTCAAAAACATAAAAAATACATAATTATTCCAAACTTTTGACCGGTAGTGTAGTAGCTGTGCTAGTTTCATGTTTCTCCTATCACTCCACACGCTTTCTTTTCACATAATAATTTCTGCTCAAAGCAATATTTATTATTCATTTATTTGTTTATTTGCCAAGTAACCATGTAATAAGCAGGATAATGCACTGTCAGCTGACAGATTGTTTAACTTTACATTATACTTTATAAGTTCATATAGAATGATCTGTGTCTTGCCATGGTGTTTTTTTTTTCCTTTCTATTTTAACGCCTCATACACTTCTCATTAATTTTTGTGCTGTTTTTCCTCCTGAACTCCACAGGGCTCGTCGTCTGTGGTTGTGAAGAAGCAGAAGCTGGAGAGCTGGGAGAGGAGTGTCGGGAGTCTGGGTGGGAAGGGAGCTCTGGGGTCTCTGGTGGTGAGGAAGAAACCACAGGCTCCTGACACACAAAAAGGTTCATGATCTATTAAAACTAGTCAATCTGTGATTTCTGTGTCAGGGTTAGGTTAGAACGAGTGTGTGGGGGGTGTAGGCAGCAATTACCAACATTAGAAAAAGTCTTCGATCTTTGAGTTCAGCTCATGAAAAATGTGGGCAAAAACAAAAGTGTTGCATTAATTATTTTGTTCAGTATAAATAAACTTGCCTTGCCTATGAGTGAAACCCTGATGTTGTATTTACGTATCAAACTCCCTCATTCCTTCACATCTGTTAACGTGCTTTTTCTCTGTTTCCGGATCATTCAGGGTCCGGTGCGTCCTCCGCAGCCTCAGCTAGTGCTTCCAACGGGCAGCCAGTCGCGTCTCAGAGCGGTTCATCGCTCAGCCTCTTGGGGGCGTACACAGACAGCGATGACACCAACTCTGACTAGGCTGAGAAAACACTGTGTGGTGTTTTTAAATGTTTATTTTCAGACCAGCAAAAATGACCACCTCTCTTTTCACAGACCACTATAATTTTCCTTTACTTGGGCTCTTTAAAAGTATAATTGAGAGATTTTTATTTTTCATTGATGATCTTTTTAGCTGGAGAAGCACTGTCTGTCTATAAGAAGCTGTTTCCATTGCCTGGAATTTATTCGCTATTAGATCTGCGTCATCCCAGTGTCTCTAATGTACTCTGTTTCTAATGTATTATGCCTATAATGTTGTATTTGTTTCTCCATGTTAGTTCAGTCAATACGAGGAAATGCATTTGAGAGTTACAGCGGAGATAAGTGAATCTAAATCTAATTTAGACTGATAATCTCCAATAGACTCTTTCATCTTCCCAAACATCAAACAAATAAAATGTTCCTTGTGTTTCGTTTCCAAGCCTAGTCTATTTTTTTCCATTTGTTGTTTTATTTTCAAATATTCTGTAAAATGAATTTCTAATATATTATACATTTGTTAACTACATTAGTTAATGCATACCTCTAAAGCATTTATTAATCTTATTTAATGCTCATTTCAACGTTTACTAATACATTATTGAAATCAAAGTTGTATCTGTTAATACTTGTATTTATATAAACTTGCGTTCACAAAGAATAACTACTGTAACAAATGTATTTCTCATTGTTGGTTAATGCATTAACTAACGCCAACAAATGGGACCTGATATTGATTAACTACATGTGCTTACTATGGGGTTATGGTAAGGTTAAGGTTTGGTTTAGGGTTAGTTGCATGTAATTATGCAACATTTATAGTTATTACTATAGAAAATATATGTAACGTGTGTTACCTTATTATTGTGTATCAAATATTTTTTGACATTCTGCATTTAAATCGCTAATGGCACATTAGCAAGGTAACACTTGCTAATGTGATGTTAATGCGGTATAATGTGTCAACACGCCATTGTTTGCCATCTGTCATATTGATCCACCAAAGTGCTGGTGACCTTCTAACCTTACAATCTGACCTCTGTTTGCTGACGGAGAAGGTGTTAATGAGATTTGGCGACGTGTATTGAATCGGATCGTTTCTTTTTGTGGGTGGCTAACTAGAAGAAGCCCCTGTTTATATGCATTTAATTGCACTCTTTATTTCATCTAAAAGATGTATTTTCACAATAACTGATTTGCAGACATGCAGCATTTTGCAGAATGCGTGTAAAACAGCACGAGGCACCATGTGAAATGAAATGCCTCAGCAAGAACAAAGACATGCAACTCTCCAGTGGGCTTCAACAACAAGTCAGTCGAGCTTATGTGTTGTTCACCAGCTGAGCTGCAACAACCAATGCAATCCGATGCAACTCATCCATCCATCTGCACGTGCACACGCTCGTCACTTTTGAGATTTTTCTCACAGCTTCTTTATATACTCGCTTTCATCCGTCAGTCACTGAGAGGTGAGTGTTTTACAAATGTTTTGGTGGTTTGTTTGTTTCGGAACTGTTTTTATGAGTTAAAACTGCCGTTTTAGATGAACAATTTGCACACGCTCCTCGGTGTCTGTCCATCGGGCTCGCGCGTTGCATAGTTAGCCAGCAAGCAAGCCGGCTAACAAAATGCAGCTTAAATTTGTTGGTTTTTACTTTTGTGTTCCAAATTAATGCAGAATTCCACCTCTATATTCAATATACTCTAGTATTCGTGTATATAATCACACTTGTCGACAAAGAAAGTGAAGAAAATGTCGGTTGGCGAAGTTTAGAGATGTTAGCCAGCATGCTAACATTAGTTATAGTCTATATTGACAGTTTTTATATAATTTCAGTTATAAAATACGTAAATATCTTCCTGTTATGTGTTGAGTTAAATGGGAACAGTACGAAAGTGGGTGTGTATGTGTAACAGTTACAGTAGGTGCATGTTTTTGTTTTGACAGGATTCTTCGAGTTGTGTGAGTGTGAAACTTTCTCTTTGAGTAATACTGAATTACATGTTTTCATTTATAATAAATTATCGCCGTTATGTTTAATCTATGACAAATGCGTTAGCATATAACCTGTTCTTCAGTAGATCAGGTTATACAGGCTTATCGCCTGTTCCATATTATATGATATGATGTGTATTTTTAAAGGAACAACTCACCCAAAATTAAAATTAGCCAATGTAACCTTTTATTTACGCTTATGTGTATCCGTATTGTTTTCTTTCTTCCATGGAAAACACAAAAGCATCTGTTACGCAGAGTGTTAGGGACTGACAAACCTCAGTCACCATTCACTTTCGTTGCATCGTTTTCCATCTAATGAAGAACGGAGACCACGACTTTCGGGTTTAAGAAGGTCATTAAAGGATTAGTTCACCCAAAAATTAAAATGATCACATAATTTACTCACCTTCAAGCCATTCTAGGTGTATATGACTTCCTTATTTCTACCAAAGAGTTATATTTAAAAATGTCCTTGCTCTGCCAAGATAATGGGAGTGTATGGTACTGGTACCATTTTTTAAGCCCAAAAAAGCGCACCCATCCATCATAAAAGTAATCTCTTTATGAACTTTTTGAAGCGTCAAAGTGGTAGTTGCGTAGCTGTTAATGGAGGCACAGAAAGCTCTCAGATTTCATTAAATTATCTTCATTTGTGTTCTGAAGATGAATAAAAGTCTTACGGGTTTGGAACAACAGGAGAGTAAGTAGCCTAATTAATGACATAATTTTTTTTTAAGACCCCCTTCATCAGGGAGGATCAAATGAGCTCACTGAGTTTGTCCAAAGTCCTTATTAGAGCAAGTCAGGTTTAGTTAGCGTCCAATTTGTCAACTCCTACAGACATTATTTTAGCTTTTATTCTTGAAAGAACAACTTGAGGATGAGTAAATTATAACATAATTTTCATTTTTGCATGAACTATCCCTTTAATATGTCTTTTCCACTGGGGCTGGTCTAGGGGTGGAGGCTTAAAATAATCCACATCTTTTTATGTCACACCTTTATTTGTTTCTCGCTTTATTAACATGTCATGAATGCTTCTGCTTTCCAGATCAATTTATTGCTACCAAATAGAAGTTGGATGTTCTAAAGGATCGATGCATTGGGGAAACTGAGGTGAGCTATTGCACAATATCTTATCCTATGTGCCGTTTATTGACACACTGTGAGTAATAAGTAACTTATTGGTTAGGTGTTTCAAGATTTATGGATGGTGTTCCATGGAAGAACTAGGATAAAGGGATTTTTAGAGGCATAACAGCTCATTTATATATATTTGGATCTATTTCCTTCTCGCGTTGGTCGTAGACCCATGGCAAAGTGGTTTAGAGATCACCTGAGTTTTGGCAGCAGGAAAGGACCGCCGCAGCCCCCGAAACCAGACTACACTGAAAGCGAGATCCTACGGGCCTACAGGGCTCAGAAAGAGCTGGACTTTGAGGACCCCTACGAACCCCCCGAGAACCGCGTGGTGAACGGCTCGGGGTCTTTGGAAGTGTTTCCTTCATTTGGCACAGTGCTGTCCAACGGCGTGGAGGTGAAGATCGTGTCTCCCAAACACAGACTGATAAAAGTGGAATCTCAGGAATTCGGGCGTAGCAAAGTACCGCTGAACATCGTGACCTTTGAGGAACCGCAGGCCCCTGTAAGTTCTTGTTTTCTTAATATACAGAGAGCTTAAATGGGTCTTACTGGACTGTTATCAGAAAGAATGGAGTGTTTTGAAAGATATCCTGGGTTGATATTTGGAAAAATGTTTGGGATTAAACAAACACCTCTTCAGAAAGTATAAAAATGTAGTTTAGTAGTATGCTATGTTTTTTTATGGATAATTGTGGTTTTTAAGCACTTCATCCTTCTAATGTGTACTTGAATATCATCATAATGTCAAGTAAACTTAGTTTGTTTATGTGAAAGTGTTTTATTGGTGGTTTTATATGGTCTGTTCTCTTGGCATAAAGACCCTCGAGCCAACTTCTGTCATCATGAATAGATCAATATATCACAGATCAGTGGTTATTATGAGCGTGGCAGAGATCGTTTACATTGATGTGTTATTCTTTTAGAGTAGATTTGATTGGTGCACGTGTGTCATAACAAACCAACCCAGACGCACGATTCTGCCGTGTTTCCAGAGCTTGTCCTGTTGACGATTGTCTTGTCGGAGATGAAGGGTGGGGGAATAGGGAATCCATTTCATTAACCCAAATACATTTAATCCCAATGCCTGCGGGTTATATACTATCACACACCACCATTCTTTCTCCCTTTTAAAGATCACTCTAAATCTATAGGGTTCTTGTTTCATTCGTCTTGTTTTTCTTTAGGGAAACAAAAGAGCAAAATGCTCTTTTCTGAACAATGTAAGCATAATGTGATCGGTGACTGTCAATCATTAGAGAGGATAAAAGCACTATAAAAAAAGACCTTTTGGCTTGTGCGCTGTATTTCGGGTCATTTTAACTATTATTTATATACTATTACATTGTTTATTAAAATTAATTAATTTTAAATGGCTTTTATTGTTATATTTTTTCAGGTTTTGTTTTAATTTGTTTAATTGTTAGTTGTTTTGTTATTTGCTTTTGTCATTTTTATAAATTTTATAATGAAGATTAGAAAATGTTTAAAGAAGTCAAAACAGCGTCAGGAATCCCTCTGTCACACAAACCAAGATCTGCAGCGAGGAGAGCGAGTTCTGATGCCTGAAGCCGCCTTTCCACTGCACACGACAAACGACAGCCGTCGGACCGGAAGTCATTCACTTCCAATGGAGAGTCGTACGGGAGCTGCGGGGAGTTCCAATCAAATGCGTATGCGGAAAATCCGGATCTGATTTGACCTTTGGATCCGTTGAAATATCCAAACTTCTGCGAATAGACCATATGCGACCAGCCGACTGGATGTGATGTCTTCCAATGTAGTCCAATCAAATCAGTGTGCGCAAGTTAAGAATTATTAATACTTAAGAAAAGAAATTGATCCGAAAAACTTAAAACTTAAAACAAAATCATGGTTATTAATAAAATTATATATATATAGATTATTTTTATAATTTCATACTAATGTCATACTGCTAGTTCATATCACAGTAGCATATGAGCATAACTTTAAATTTGAAATTAAACAAAATTTTAAAAACTGATAGCATTGTTAACCACTGTCTTAAATGCTGAATAATATACAACTGCATTGAAATACTAGACTAGATGCTAATTTAGGCAGGACAAAGATTTGCATTCATTCTGCACATTTGGCAATCAAAACACTCCTGGCAGACCGACAATCTCGCTACCAAGCTTAATTTTTCCTGCTGACGTCTCTGTATGATTCAAGAGTTATGTCATACAGAATGGGGTATTCGGAGACTCCAAGAATCAACTTCTCTCCCACGTTGCCTTGACGATCATAATGAAAGTTCTGTGCGACTGCCACTAGGGGTGGAATTCTGAAATCTCGTGTGCGGTGGAAAGGGGGCACGAACTGAACTGTGATGGGCAAAATCACGATTATGATGAGAAAAAAAAAACAGGTTTAAGCATAAGCACTTATGAAACATGTCCTGTTTTTGGTTCGTTTACATGTCTTTGGTCCGTGTCGCATTCGGTCACGGTCCGCTTGTTTGGTGCACACCTGGGTTCAGATGGTAGTGTTTATTCAAATGAACCACACTAACAGAGCAATCGCACCAGAGTTTGTTTTAATCGAACCCAGTGTGAACACACCCTAAAAGATTTCGTTAAGTCATATGATAACTTTGTTTGAGAGACTAATAGTCTTCCCCTTCGGCATAGCTCTCAAACTTCATTCAGGCGTGTGCACATCAAACATCTTGCCTGAAGATATGCGGAGGGTAAGATGTGCTGGAGGAGACTTTACAAGATCTTGATCAAAAATGTATGCACCTCTTGATGGAAATAACATCACAACATGTATTTCCATCAAGAGATGCATCAAATTTTGGTCCAGATCTTGTTTTGGAAATGCAAGAGTCCAGCACTCTGTAAAGTCTCCTCCTTTGTTTTTGCTGGGCAGTGTAGAAAACGAGTTGAATGGACTGCTTTTATGGCAACTTTTGGGGTCTGAGAGCTCCAGTCCCCATCCACTTTCATTTTATGTAAAAGAGCATCATGAACATCCTGCTAAACGGTTTCCTCCTTAGCCAATCTTATTTTGTAAAACAATAAATGTATGTATTTGTGAATTATATTTTGCAAATGCCTTAGTTTTGAGACTTATATAGCAATACTTTTGCTATATAATGTGAAGTAGGGCTGGCCGATGTAGGTCAAAACACAATATCTTGATATTATTTAGCCATTTGATGTATATTTTTGCTCTAAAATACCTTGAAAGGTATAGAAATACCGTGTTATTTTAGTATAGTTATTAGTTTTTTAATATTTTGAATTGATTTTGGGGAGTGTTTTTTTATTTTTATTAGTTATTTATTGTTTTTTTAATGTTTTTAGTTTTTATTATTTTTATTTCAATTATAATTATTTTAGAACATCAAGTAAAAGTAAATGAAAATGAGAAATGTTGCTTTGGCAACTAAAGTTTTCTTTAATTTATTTCCCTTTTCATTGAAAATGATTGATTCAAAAATCTTCATGAGCATTTACGTGATCTGCGTAAAGCACTGCAGTTGTCCTCGTTTCTGATTCTCGATCACTCCGACATCACTCAACCCTCGTTCCTTGTTCTTTTCCCCAGGTGGTTCCCTCAGCTCCTGTGGTCGGGGAGACGGATTACTCGGACCCGTTTGACGCCAGGCCAGACCCGCGGCCCAGACCCGGCTGGGAGCAGAGCGCTGTAGAAGCCTGCAGCAGTTACATGGAGCCGTTTGAGGCCCAGCGGTTCATAAGCGGTACAGTGGTTCCCTGCTGGATCTCTTCATTTAAGAGATGTGAAAAAATGCCAAAGAGAGCTTTTATTCAGCCATTGATATTCCAGTCCGTTTAATTTGTGGTCTGGTCTGTGGTATGTGGCCTTTGTGCATGTTCTTCAAAGCTTGACGATTTTGCATGTTCTTCAAACCTTGACAATCCTCATAAACTCTCATAATAACGCCATATCGTCGTGTCATCTGTTGCTAATGACTGTGTTTGATGTTGTTCAGAGCTCCAGCACAGCTCAGATGGGGGCAGGAGCAGCCCGCAGCTCTACGACAGTCCGTATGAGGAGAGGTTTGGGCCCCGGGAGGCCCCCGCAGAGGACGAGAGAGAGAGCCATCTGCCCCAGGACGACGAGAGGCCCGTCGATGAGTACGACCAGCCCTGGGAGTGGAAGAAGGAGAACATCTCCAAAGCCTTCGCTGGTAAGATGTAGCAATGGGCTCTGTTCCACAACAGTGCATTTTCATACTTTTGACAATGTGGTTTTCTACTCTACAAGCACGGTCCAAAATTATCAGTCGCCAAGTAGCAAATGCGAGTATATGAAACAGTGTCGGTCAGTAACAGTTCGGACAGTTTTCTGCCAAAATAAAACCTCTGTGGTTTAGCAAATTCAGATTTGAAAGCCAATAAATTGAGATGTCCATAAATATTAGTATTTTAATTTACCGTTGTTCTATAAAATAGCATTATTATTATTATTATTAAATACTCAGTTTATTATTGTGTGATTTGTGTAATTTAAAAATAATTAATACACACAAAATATGAAAAACAAATATTATTATACATAATAATAAATAATTTATTGTTGCATTGATGGTTTACTTGATAGAATTATAGTAGTAGAAATATATCTTTATTGATTTGTGTAGTTTTGTGTACATAATTGAATAATAATACATTTATTAAATAATTTTAGACTATTAAGTAATTTAAAAACTATTTTTATTATTACTTGTTTATTTCCCAAATCCTTCTGGCTTAAGTATTAGTTTTAGTAGTAGCTGTATGTTTTTTTTTTTTATGAAATAATGCAAATACTGTTATGTGGCCATTTAAAAAATATATATATTTTTGGCCAGTACATTTTCTCAAGTCACCGGCCATTGGCACGTTGGTTTTGAACCCTGATTTCACGCATCAACGGATTAATCGGTAAGCACAGATTACAGTCTGTCTTTTATCTGATTTCTTGTGAGGAGAGGGATGTGGGCTACACGATAGATGGAGACCAGAAGAGAGGAGCAGTCATGCAGAAAGATCAGCGCCACCGTGTGACCTCTGCTCTGCATCAAACACACACACACACACACACACACACACACAGATCGTCTCTCCCTATGTTACTGAAATGTCACACGCTGTCATCTCATCACTCCTGATCAGATTGCCAGTTGCTCATGGATTGCTTACGCTCTGTCACACAAACATGACAAGAGCTTCTGAAAAGGGCAGAGAGGGACCAGGAATCCTCCACTACTGCTCTACAATAAGTCTGACAAAGAGTTAATAGTGTTGTTTGCAAGATTCACTATTATCACTCTTATTAATGCTTATTCTATACTCAGTTAGTGATTTGACTCTCACGACAAGTATTAACGTTAATGCATCTGTAACTCGTCTTGCATTGTTTGTACTATGGACACGACTTATGCTTATATCTGATACTCTATATATAATATAATAAACGTGAATTTCGTGCATGCAAAAAAGTAGGGGAGTTATGCTTTATTGTTGTAAAAAGGTGTTTACTGTATAATTTAATGCATTAATATTTATGATTACAACTCAGTAATGATGCTGAAAATTCAGCTTTGCATCACAGGAATAAATTACATTTTATAATATATTGAAATAGAAAACATTTATTTTAAATTGCAATAATATGAATGGTTTTGATCATCAGAAAGAGGTTTCTTTCAAAAATATATAAAAAAAGGTACAGACCCTAAAGCTAAGCTGTATTGTGTTTATACTGTTTGTTTTGTAGTGACGTTTGAAGCGGGAGACTGGGAGCAGTGTACTCTGCCCTGTGACGAGTCCCTGAGGAAAGCAGGAGTGTCCAGAATCAGTCCATCGTCCAGCAGAGCCACCAGCCTGAGCAAGACCAGCAACTCCCACTGCATCCTGGGTGAGAGGGTGGACCCCACACTGGCCCTGGAGAAACAGGTGTAGGTATTCACATCTGCAAATCTGAGATCTAGCTAGCTATCTATTTATTTATCTATCTATCTATCTAGCAGTGGGGATTTCTTTAAGACCGCAAGGGAAGCTCTGCTTCCCCTATAATGTCAAAAAATTAATGGTCAAATATGTACTATTGTGTTAACATTTTATTGACTAAAACGCGTTAGAACACGTTCATCTCGGAGACGAGTTGGTTCAGAATCAGGTACATATAGCAGGTCGGCTGACTCGATTTCCTTCTCATTCATTCTCGGAGTGCATTTCCCTGTTAAAGCACAGCGTCCATTGACTTTAATGGGGCTGCTTTGAACAGTTTTTTTCAGTGCTTCGAAACTAGACGGTCATTGGATAAATCTGCGATTATGCCCCGCCCAGACCTGCCAACCTTGACATTATTTTTTGAGTACTATGGGGGGGGGGCATTAGCTAGTAATAACACGCATTAGCTGAATAAACGTTAGCCAATACAAACATATTTATAGAAAATAGTTGACAATGAATAGACAGGAGTCCAATAATAGCAAAACGAACCACTTATTCTAAAGAGAATATCAAGTAGACAATAAGTTAGACGAATCCGACATATACTGAGGGCTGTGTTGACAGTAAAACGTCCGTCATTTAACGAATTTAAAAAACACGGATGGATCAAAGAAAATGGTTTCTGACATTTTGTCAGAAAAAAAACACAACCAAGAACAAAATTTAAACTTAGCCCGTCAATTTTCATTTTACAATCATCTTCTCTCTCTCTGCGTGCGCGCGTCAGTGTTTGTGAGAGAGCTCGCGCAGCACTGATACAACATACTTTTTAATCCATAAGTAACTAACGCGCTAGTTTTCATACAAAATAAATATGTAACATTAGTTTAGTTATTATTAACGCAATAACGTAACACATGCAGGCTACGTTTCTCAACACTGAGAATGAATAAATAAACGCCTGTTTCTCCAGACTCGGGTTTTATCAGTAATCCACAAATCACAGAACTGTCATAATCACTAAGCCATAGCGATTTAAATTTTATTCAGATTTACTGCTAAGCATTACTTAAGCATTTTATAATTTGCATGGATGAATGATGTTTTCCTCTTATCTGAGTGACCATGATGAATTACGGAGTATTTTAAGATAATACATGCGATTGCGATCACTCATGTGATCATCGAATCCAGACAATATTTCAACTTTCCACATCCACCCCAGCCCGTTTACCTTCAGGAGTCAGAAGTGCTGTGACTACTGTACTGTCCTCGCTGATGAACTCAGTCAGACGGCAGAAGAGGGATCGAGCGGGATTACTTTATTGCTGTAGATTTTCATTCTCTTTTTAATGATAGGTCTTACGCATCTGTCAATCTTCCTCCCTTGCTATTTGGGGAATGATCTCAGCGCTATGATTGGTCGAACTCTTCTTCTTTTGCTCTTGCTTGATTTGAGGACTGCGCATGCACAGAGGCACGTCACCAGGTTTTTGCGTAGTTTAGAGTGACAAATCGTACCAGCGTACTTTGAGGTCAAAACGCGTATCCCCTACGCAAAATGCGTACAGGTTGGCAGGTCTGCCCGCCTGGGGATTCCGGGCTTCTGCGTGATGATTGGAGGGTCTGTCGAAAGACTGCATTTTGTACTATAAAAAGTCGCTGACGCTGAAGCTATTTCGAGCTCTCTGTCCCATCGCGGATTTTGCAAGTGTAGTCGAAAGACAAACTACTTCAACCTATTTCTTGGTATTTGGTTGGCGAAATTGCTAGGCAAGTTTCATCATACATTTCACACTATTATACACAACATTCCTTGTTTCAGTTTAACCTAATTTCCTTTATCTTTTTTTATCTTTATCTTTTTTTTAGATCGTTTGTTCATTAATTTATACATATATATATATATATATATTTTTTTTAAAGTATAAATAATGAAAAAAAATTATGATGTAGGCCGAAAATGAGCTTCCCCTCTTTGAAAGACGAGCAGCCACCACTGCTATCTATCTATCTATCTATCTATCTATCTATCTGTCTGTCTGTCTGTCTGTCTGTCTGTCTGTCTGTCTGTCTGTCTGTCTGTCATTCTATTTGTCTGTCTGTTTATCTATCTTTCTGTCTGTCTATCTATTTATCTGTCTGTCTGTTTCTGTCTATCTATCTATCTATCTATCTATCTATCTATCTGTCTGTCTGTCATTCTATTTGTCTGTCTGTTTATCTATCTATCTTTCTGTCTGTCTATCTATTTATCTGTCTGTCTGTTTCTGTCTATCTATCTGTCTATCTATCTGTCTATCTATCTATCTATCTGTCTATCTATCTGTCTATCTGTCTATCTATCTGTCTATCTATCTGTCTGTATCGTGAAATTTTACCGGTATTTTGTATCTTATGCTGAATATACAGTATTGTATCATGAAAACCCTAGTAGTGACCCGTGTGTGTGTGTGTTTTAGGTGGTATCATGGTGCATTGACACGCTCAGAAGCTGAATCTCTGCTCACGCTCTGTAAGGAGTGCAGTTATCTGGTGAGGAAAAGCCAGACCATCCGAAACGACTATTCGCTCTCTCTCAGGTAAACTCACTGTTAGAACTGATTCAGTGACATCATTCTAGTTAAAGTTTAGTCACTTCTTCTGAAGCACACAGTGCTGTTTTTCTGATTTTCATATTCTTATCTGCTGCAAATCAAAGTCTGTGTTATGAGTCATTTCAGAGTAGAAAATGACTGCAGTTTTCTGTTTCTCTCTTTTAGTGTGGTATAATTGTCCATTAAAATGTCCACTGTTTTGTGCTGTCTGTTGTGATTGTTTCCAGAGGTATAATAACTGAAGTACTTGTCCCATATCCGCTTTTGTTTCATGAAACAGTTGGAGTCATTTGTCTCTATAAATAGCACAAATTGTTCCTGCTAAACTAGGTTCATGTTTCTGCTTTACCGAATGCTTATGTGGTTATTAAGGCCAGAGTCTTTAGTGTTTCTGTGTACACAAAACACATGACCACCATTAATATTTACTGGTTTATGAAAATCTACATAAACAATATAAATGAAACACTTGATATTGAGATTTTATGACGATTTTCTGATTTATATTTTGATAATGTAATCCAAGATGTACATTGAAGGAAGGCCCAGAGTCAACTAGAAACCAGAATATCTGAGGCTGGGTTTGTTTGGACTTAGGCCAGTAAGCAACCACCTAGCAACCAGCCTGAACGCCTTAGCAACCACATAGCAATCCCCTAGCAGCCATCTGGGGGGTTTTTTTCCCCTCATGCTTTGTTCTTCTGTAACTACCTCGATATTTTCCTGCTGGAGGGAAGTTACATCTAGTTATTCTGGTTGAATGTGTAATATATTCAGGTTTGAGGTGTTTTGTGTGTGTCTGAATGTGTTTAGCATGCTATTAATAATGTAGTGCCCACTAAAACGCGTGGCTGTGGGTATAGGTGTGAGCAGAATTACCAAAATCTTAACATCATGGTGTGCATCTTTTATCAAGTTTTTTAAATGATATAGATCAGCATATTTTTTATGTTGTTGTTTTTTTGCTGAAAAAAATTATACTTTATTTTAAGGTGACATAGTTGCACGTTACCACATGTCCTTACTATAGTAATAACAGTAAATTATGCATAATTACAAGTACCTAACCGTAACTCTATAGTAAGTACATGTAGTTAATTAGCTAATATTACTCATTACTTATTTGAGGAAGTAAAATGTAACTGTCACCTTAAAATAAAGTGTAAACAAAAAATGTATTCATGTTGTAATGACTTTTTTATGAATGATCTGGTGAATTTAATACTTTACAAATTAAATTTGCTTCATCTCATTTAATTATTTTCCCTTTTTTTCCCCCAAGTTGCAACATCGCTTTTTTGCAATGCATATCTCCACATTTCTTTACTGCTTTCACTTCAGGGTTATTTTAGTATTATTTCTATACTTTTATAGTATTTATTAATATTTTGAATTTGCGTTTATTTTTATATTTTTATCTTAAGTTTTAGTCATTTTATGTGCTTTTTTTTTTCATTTTTGTTTTGTATTTCTATGTAACTTAAATTTTATTCAAGTTTTATTTTGAATAATTTTATTTCACTTAGTTGCCATTGTTTACATAGTTTACATTGGATTTTATTTCAGCTCTATTTCATGTAAGTAAAATGATTTTCAATAGTTTTAGGTCACACTCACAACAACAACACTATTTCACTTACAGCTAGCATTGTGTAAACAGTATAGCGCAATCTCTACCAGCTGACACATTTCTACCATTGAAAAGTAACATGCAAACTCAATGGCTTTGTCTCTCTGCAGGAGCTGTCACGGGTTCATGCATATGAAGTTCTCGCAGTCTCGTGATGGGAAGTTCATCCTGGGAGAGAACAGTCCTCCGTTCGACTCCATCCCTGAAGTCATCCATTACTACACCACAAACAAACTGCCCATCCGCGGAGCCGAACACCTGTCTCTGCTCTTCCCGGTGCTGGTGCAGACGCTCTGAGGCCACACACACACTCATCACACGATCACACACACACACTCAGGGCTTTTCAATCACACATTGAAGGCTCGAGCTGATCTTTGAGAGTTTGATTTGTGTTCGGAGTGCTCGTTTGATTTTTCTGGAGCGTGATCGAATCCAACCCTGGTGCGAATGAAAACACAGTGGGCCTGTAATGACACTGTATTGATGTGCGACACATATATGAAGAATATTCTCGCTGGACTTTAATGCTTCTTTGCATCACTCTGGGAACTGCAATATTCGTTTTCTGCTCCAAACTCTTCAAATGATAGATTTGAGGATGAAATATAAACTGACCAAAGTATTTATAAAGATTTACAATACTAAAAAAAGCAATGATGTACACTACAAATCTCATCCTCTGTAGAGTTTCTTGTTTTCAAAAGTGAAATAATTCACCCAAAAATGACTATTTTGTCATTTACTCATCCTTATGTCGTTCCAAACCTGAATGACATAGGAGATATTTTGAATGCTTTTTAAGCTGCTCTTTTTCCATGCAATGAAAATGAATGGTGACCGTGGCTGTAAGGGCAAAATCATCATAAATATAGTCCATATTTGTCTTTTGAAGTCATATAGAAGCTTTGTGTGAGGAAAACAGCACAATATTAGTTATTCAGAAATGTTTCATTTTGTCGCAGCTCTTAATTCTGATTTGTGTTTCCTCATTCAAACTAAGGCAGAGGGAAAGATACAAATAACTTAAAATTTGCACTTTTGATAAAAAGTCGAAATTGACATACATGGTCATGATTATAAGATAAAAAGTTGAAAGGGTGACAAAATCTAAATGATAATATAAGTAAATTCTGAAGTCAGTTTTTTTGGCAATTATGCCTTGTCATAATTTAGACTTTTTATCTCATGTAAATTTTGACTTTTTATGTCAGTTATTAACATAATACATAGTTGTATTTCTGCATTAATAAAACTATGGCAGAGGGAAAGATATAACTTCAGTTTTGGCTGTTGATAAAGTTGAAATTCACACAAAATCACGATAAGATAAGTTAACTGCGATGGTCACAATCCACTTTCATTGTATTGAGCATTTAGTACTATTCTACTAAATTTCTCCCTTACTGTTCCGTGATATAAAATCATGCTGGTTTGGAACGACATGAGGTTGAATTAATAATGACCGAACTTTAATTTTGAGTGACTGTAGGTGAAAATCAGGGCTTCTCTTTAGGAACAGGAAAGCGGTCCTTAACTTCCTTTTGTCAGTAACTAGAAGCGATGAATCATTGTTTAATGGTAAGGGAAGTGAGGACACGACACTGGAATGTTCCGAATGTGACTTTCACTCGTCCGGTCAGGCCTCCCAGAATCCCAGGCGGCAGAGGATGATGAAAACAGGAAGTGATGTCTTCAGACCATCTAATGCTGCACTCTTATTGGCTTCAGTGCTCCGGTCTTGTAGTATGACAGGAAGCAGTCTTTATTTCTGTGGCATTTCGCTTCACGTAAGGCTGCTGTCACAATGCGACCCATCCGCTCAATGCCGTCGGGTCGTTTCCGAGGACTTCTTAGCAATACTTAAAGCTTCATGAGTTACCTTACATGGACTGTTATCTATTCTGAGTGCATTTAGGTTAACGTGATATTTGAAATAAGTCCCCCAGAATCGTAAACCTCAACTGTATGTTTTTGCAGGTGAAATCTAGCATTTTCCTCTGAAGAAACAAAATCTCCCACTCTATAATAGTGTGTTATGATAAACCGCTTTCATATTAACGTGGTTTGGGATTGATTTACTTGCATTTGACACACATTACTGCATTTTGACTTGCTATAGAGATCCACATGGTAGCTATTGTTTTGTTATGACGACTGTAATTTTAGTGAGTTTGTTTTTTTTTCTATTTGCTGTTTTCCAGATTTTCTTTTGAATAAAATAGGAGGGTTTTTTTTTTCTATAAAAAAAAAAGAAGTGTGTTGAATTATTATCCCATGGTACAGCATTGGATCCAGACTGGATGTGACATTACTGGGCTGAAGGGAGAAGCAGAAGGCAGTGAAAGCGTTCATGCAACACTGTAAAAAATAGGTCAGACCTCCTCCATGTGACCGAGCTTATACACACTCTGTTGTTGACTCTGAGCTCTAACGCTTCTAGGTATGTGTGTGTTATGAGACTCAGGCTCAACACAGCTGATTTATGCTGTCATGACTGAAATAACATCTGAAATGTTTCTCATATCGCACTGTCCGCAGATGATGAGAACCAGCTCTGTGACTGTTTTAAAGCACCATCTATTAGTTTGATCTCAATTCTTGTGCCTTTGTCTTCAGCATCTCTAGACCAACAAATGATGGTTTGCTTCAAAACTCTAAGCCACATGCTTGGTTAAGTGTATATACGTGATATGTGGTGTTTAAACCACATATTTTGATGTATTTAAAAACCGATATAAGAAGCAAATTCAAGAACAAGTAGGATAACGTTGGCAAATTATCAGTAATAAGTAATGGGGAATGAAAGTCAAGAAGAATCGGGCTTTGGAAAATTATAATTGTCATAAAAATGTAAAATTATGAAATACTAAGATAAGTCAAAATTATGACGAGAAGTCGAAACAGATAAAGAGTCATAATTATGGCAAAAATCAAAACTATGACATTAAAATTATGACATTATTGCAATTTGAAATGAATGGTCAAAATTGTCACAAATAATAAGAGATAAAAATCAATTGACAATCAAAATTTTGAGTTTATAGACCGTAATAAAAGTTTAAATTATAAGATGAAGGCATTTTTGTCAGTGGCTGCATAATAATGATTTAGAATCTCATAGTTTTTACTTTTTTGTCATAAATATAACGTTTTGTTATATTTGATCTACCAAAGCATTTTTTTCTTTATAAGATAAGTTGAAATTTAGACAAAGTCAAAGACGAGATAAACAGTCATGATTATGACAGTACTAATATGGCACAAAACTAAGACAGTAATAATTATGGCACAAGTTTAAATTGTGAGATAGTAAATCATAATTGAGCTAAAAATCAATTGACAGTCATAAACAATTTAACTAAGAGATCAATTGAAGTCAATTTTTGTCAGTGACTGCATAATTATAACTTAGTATCAGTTTTTTTACTTTTGTCATGAATATAACATTTTGTCAAAATTATGATCAAGCAAAGGATTTTTTTCTTAATTGTGAGAAAAGTCGAAATTATGACAAGTCAAAAATGAGAGTCATAATTGTGACAAATCAAAACTAAGACAAAAATAATGACATTACTGCAAAAGTTGAAATTAATGGTCAAAATTGACACTAGTAATAAGTAAAACAATTATGAGAAAATCATAAATGAGATAAAAATAAATCATGACAAATTCAAAATTATGATGTACTAATAAAAAGTATGTCATAATTATGAGGTCAATGACTTGTGTTAGTTATGACATTTTATGTCATAATTATGATTTACTATAATTATTTCTTATAATACTGTTGACATTTGGGTAGTTGACATACACTCTATCTTAACTATTTTAAACAGAATTTTGTTATTTATTATTATTATTTGTTATCATTATATAACAATTATAAACTAGTGAAGGCAAAAAGTGATTCAAATTGCGAAAAAAAAAAAGGCATGATGACGTACTAGGTCTAGGATATACATTTTCCCATAAACATTCATATAACTTTTATCCTAAAATGTTGATGGATGTGTTACACTTCAACTACTCATTAATGTGTTTTATTTTTGTTTGGTTTTTTCATGTAAATTTGGGGTTGATATTGAGTTGGTTATTTATAATGTTGTTTGTAATATTTGTTTTATGATTAATATGCCTTGGGCTGTAACTGTTCATTCGTGTGTGTGTGTGTGTGTGTGTGTGTGTGTGTGTAGATGTGTCGGTCAAAGGCATTCCTGGACAATCACCAGGAAACCACCTTGATCACCATGGCAACAGCTGATCCCTTCGGCCTGATCCAACAAGACCAGAGAAGAGCAACCGAAGGGTGTGGACAAGTCCGACTTTCTGCAGCATTACTACCATATTAATGAAGGTAATCATGATGAAACAAATTCAGGACTCTTTGATGAACAGAAAGTTCAAAAGAACAGCATTTAATTGAAATAGAATTTTTTTTTGGAACATAATAAATGTATTTACTGTCGATTGTGATCAGTTGAATTATTGTTTATTTTTTTTAATCTTACTCCAAACATTTGAATGTAAGTGTATCATGGTTTATACAGAATATGAAGCAGCACAACTGTTTTCAACATTCATAATAATCAGAAGTGTTTCTTGAGCAGCAAATCATATTAGAGTGATTACAGAAGGATCATGTGACACTGAAGACTGGAGTAATGATGCTGAAAATTCAGCTTTGATCACAGGAATAAATTACACTTTACTATATATTCACATAGAACACAGCTATTTTAAATTAAAATAATGTTTCATAATATAACTATTTTTGATCAAATATATTATGCAGCCTTGGTGAGCATAAGAGAAAAACAGAAATATATATTTTTTTATTATTATTTAAAACTGTTTGTTAAGCATCATCATTATTATTATTATTGCTCTAAACTATTAAACTTCTCTTGCGATGTTTGTGCTACAAAGAGGACGACACCTCAAATCATGCTTTTAAACAATCACTCTCAAGATTGCATCATGATTGTGACTTTTGTACAGGTGCACATCTTCATTTACTGTATGCTTAAAGATCAAGTACATGAATTTGATAAAGGATGAGGTTTACATGTGAAGTATGTATTTTGCCTGACCATAAATCATAGATCACATTTTGCAGTTTTTTCCTTAAGGGATTATATATATTTTGAAGAATGTCGGTAACCAAACAGTTGATGGGCCCCATTGGCATACTATGGAAGTCAATAGTGTCCATCAAATAGTTACTCATATTCTTCCAAATATCTTCTTTTGTGTTCAGCAGAAGAAAGAAACTCATACAAGGTTTGGAACAACTTGATGGCGAGAAAATGATGACAGAACTTTAATTTTGTGGATTTTACTCTAGAAAAATGTAATATTTCACCCTGGTAATGAATTATCAGGCAAGACAAATACTGGTAAATATTTAGCATGTGTCTACATGTACAGTGACTTCTGCTCATCTGAAATACTTCAGCATGTTGAAACACACTGATGCCCTGCAGTGACAGTACAACCTTTTTCTCAAGCCTTATCATAACATTCACCTTTATTCTTCAAAGATATTTAAGCTTCACATGGGTTTAAGCTTAATGGTTTAGCAGATTATATTGATGTCCTCATTATGATGTGATATTTATATAATTACTGGTATGATTCAGCAAAGAACCCTCTTTATTTTAGGAATTAAGGTTCTTGTGTCCTGTTAAGATTGATTTACGATACATTATCCAACTTATTACTTGGATACTTAATATTATCCAGCTTATTGCACAAATGCTTAGTAGACATGAAATATTGCAATGAGTTGAATTTATTTTACTATATGAAATATTTACCTTGTGGAAAAAAGTGCACTTAAATTTATTGAATGTGTACTTATAGTGTACTTCAAATCTTAAGTGTATAATTAAAAAAAGAAAATCTTGCAGATAATGTATTAATGAAATAAAAGGCCCCTTAAGTGTGTGTACACTAAAAAATGATGATTAATAAGTTATGACAACACGTTTTTACATTGCTTTAACTCATCAAAATAAGTTTTATAAGTTATACAAGACTCAACTCATTTTTTAAAGTCAGTTTAATGTAATTTAAGTTGATATGACTTAAACATTGAAATTGATTATACTTAAAAATTCAAGGCAGCAACTTTTTACACACTTTTAAATGCACACTAATAAAGTTTTATTTTAAAGTACATAAATCATTGTTTTACTAATGTTGTCATGCTTTATATATTGTTTTGATGATTATAATTTTAACATGTTATTTAATGTTTTTTTTTTAATTCCTTTTAAATGTACTAAATTGCAACTTCATTACAAATATATTTTAAAACAAGTTTCAGTAGAAATTGCATTAAATTAGGTAAATTCAGGATAATTGGGACATTTTTTCCCTGACGTCTCAGTGGCACAAAGTGTCCCAAATGACTTGAAGTAAAATATAAGTGAATTCAGATAAATTTGGACACTTATTGCCTCTCAGATGACTGGGGGAAAAATGTCCCAATTATCCAGAATTTACCTTCATAAATGCTTATCAGTCCATACGGCAGTGCACTTTATACATATTTAAAACACAATAGAAGTAATTGTGAAATTGCATACTTAAATGGGTCAAAAAGCATTCTTATGTTCAACTAAATGCATTATGTAATTAAAAAACAATAATTTTATATTTCATTGTAAATAACATGCAATTAAAGGGATAGTTCACACAAAAATGAAAATTCTGTCAGTAATTACTCTCCCTCATGTTGTTTCAACCCCGTAAGACCTTCGTTCATCTTCGGAACACAAATTAAGATATTTTTGATTAAATCTGAGAGCTGGATCACTCCTCCATAGGCTTCTAAGGGATTGAAACTTGTTCCCCGAAAAGTTATTAAAGACATCGTTAAAATAGTCCAAGTGACTACAGTGGCTCAATCTTAAGTTTATCAAGTGACGAGAATACTTTTTGTGCGCAAAAAACAAACAAAAATAACGACTTTATTTCAACTATTAATTTCCTTCTCTGTGGGCCTCGAGTCAGTTCACTAGTGTAACTTCTGTTGTTGTATGTCACACGCATCACACACATGACCAGCGTCGGCCAATAGTGAGCCTACGTGTGACGTAGCTCTACGCAATCACACTACGTGAACTGACTCGAGGCGCACAGAGAAGGAAATGAATAGATGAAATAAAGTCGTTATTTTTGTTTGTTTTTGCGCACAAAAAGTATTCTCGTCGCTTGATAGACTTAAGATTGAGCCACTGTAGTCACTTGGACTATTTTAACGATGTCTTTAATAACTTTTCGAGGCCGGCAAGTGTCAATCCCTTAAGAAACCTATGGAGGATTGATCCAGCTCTCAGATTTAATCAAAAATATCTTAACTCGTGTATAAAGATGAGGGATGGAACAACATGAGGGTGAGTAATTACTGACAGAATTTAAAGTTTTGGGTGAACTATCCCTTTAAGAGTCCGAAAACATTACATTCCACACTTTTCCATGCTAAAGTGTACTTCTTTTTCACAAGGGAGGAGACCATGGAGTCAGTGATGTGAAACTAGCACAGTGATCTTTTACTACTTTAGAGGTCACTGTACAAACATTGTATAGTGTGTCTGACCAATCCGAATATGATATAAAGGTTTAGTTGAGTTGGCAGGAGGTTCGGTGAGATCTGAATGAAAGAGGACACACTGAGGAGTCCATGCCAACAGCTGCTGATCTCCAGCATTGTGCTCGTGGTTCACCCTCTCCTGGGCTGTTACACGTCTAACATTTGACTTTGGTGATCATTATGCAAGCTAAGCTCTGACTCCCATCTGCTGCTGTGCTGGAGCTCTCACACACTGACACTGTTATTTATCTTCCCCGCATGAGCAGAATTAGCTACACCTCAAACTGTTTATTTCATGCAAGTCAAGTGAATTGATTTTAATATCATTTAATTAATTATTTTGGGGTCTGTGTTTTGGAACCCTAAAGTGAGTCCAATTGCATAAATGTCTGTTTTCTCTAGCTGTGGTTATGTGTGTTGGTTTCACCTCACAACTTTGTACAAATTGAAACTGTAATATAATCATATTTTTTGTATATAACCACACTAACAAAAATTCAGGCCAGGGACGAGAATATAATTAAGGTTGATTTTACCTGATATGTTGAATTGGCTTTCAAAGACAAGGTAGACTATGTATATTTGTACGTAGGCTATAATGTGTATATGTATTTGATTTAGTCAACTACCTTTTTGTGTGTGTGTGTGTGTTTGTTTGTTTGTTTGTTGTTGTTTTTTACTCACGGGGACCAAAGTACCGCTATCTAGTTTGTAGGCTACAGAATAAAAATTAGGGTAGAGTGGGGGAAAACGCCCCCCTGGGGTAAAATGCCCCCCACCTGTTTTTCCCAAAATAACAACTGGAGGTAGTTAAGATACATTTTTACTGTTGCTATGCACTACGTTGATAACGGGGATATACAAATCTCTATGGAGAAGCTGACACCAGCGACATATTTGAAGAGAAGAGGATTACATGGTAAATGCTATAATTTTCAGATATTAGTAAACAAGTGTTTAAGAGAATATTGTTCTGCAGGATATCTCAGTGATGTATGATAGATGAATAGTGAAGTCTGTATTTTGAGATCATATGTTATTTATAAGGAATATATATATATATATATATATTTTTTTAAAGTCATAGCTTGTGGGGTAAAACGCCCCCTTTGTACAAAAATATTTTCAGTCAAAATACTAATTAATTATGAAGGCTGAGCAATTTTAATATTTGGTGAATAACTCCTGCCATAGTCACTCAAAACCGGGATGGCAATTCTAGTCACATCTATGTTTTGTTTCACTGTAATGTCACATTTTCCTTAAGGGGGGCGTTTTCCCCCACTCTACCCTTTGTCTATATGGAAAGTCCCCATAAAACGTAATTGAGAGAGAATCTATTCTTATGTGTCTTTAAAATGTGATATGGGATTTGAAATGTCCTTCCTAATGGCCTTGTAATAACATCTGACTCCTACAGAAAATGTTTTTACACCTAAGCTCACCATATGTATACAAATTTTACGATTTTCCCCCAACGCATTTAAATGAAGATCCGGGTAGATAGAGCGTCCTCACGTCACCGTTCGCTATGGTGACACGTAACGCGCCACTGACGCTTGGATCGGTGAGTGAGTTGTGGAAGCTTCTGTTCATCTAATAAAACAACCTTATAACCGTATTTAACTGTATTGTCTGAAGTTGTAGGTTAGGCATCTTGCGCTTTGTTTTTTTTACATTCGAATTTATGTGCATATACCAACATTCACTTTATGTTTCTTCAATTAGCCTACATGTGAATGCAGATAGCCTATATTTGGAATGTTTTTATATACAGGTTAAAGCACAAGTTTCTGCGGAGTTCGGCCATAAACACTGTAAGCTGTTGTGTTTAGTGAGCAGGAACGCGCTTCACCATGGCCACGCGCACAGACCGCCTCGCGCTCCCCAAACCAAACCTGCTCAGATTCCCAGACAGGTACACCAGCACATCCATTTATATAGATCAACAGCGGGGTTTGGCCTATATATGGCCGTGTGTTTATATACAACATCCCGGTGCCAAGTTTTCAAATTACATAATTTATTTTGACAAATAAATATTTAATATTTAACTCAATTTGTGTGAATATAGGCAAAATATGTGTTTTGATTAAAAAGAAAAAATATGTGTGTGTGTGTGTGTGTGTATATATATATATAGTAGCCTACATACATAATATAATATAGTATGTATACATTATACGTATATATAGTATAGTCTATACATTATTAACAATGGGCAATATGACGTAAGTGAAAGAAAGCAGATTTGGTGATAGTTGATATGAGCCTCAAATGTGAAAGAGGAATAAAAAATATTTTTTTACGGTACTGAATGGTTTGGTTAGAGTAGCAATCGCACAGGCAAAGTCAGTAGGAATTGTGCTTGTAAGTGCTGGGGTTCCAGTAATAATTATATCAGGCTTGTCCATATTTAGTTTCAGAGAGTTGGAGTTGAGCCATTCTCATTTCAGTCTCACAAGTGGATATTTTATCAATTTGAGTAGATAAAGCAGGCTTGCCCATTGTGTATATCTGGATGTCATCAGCTAATGATAAAACCATGTAGTATGAGGTAGTATGTAAATGATGAATAGTAATGGACCTAGAATGGTTCCCTGGGGGGCACCTGGCTTCACAGGGATAGTCTGAGATCTAAAATCCTGAATTGAAATGTAAAATTGTCTATTAGAGAGATAGGAAGAAAACCAAGAAAGAGCAACAACCACATCTAAGAGGCGAGAAATAAGTAAATCATGGCGGATAGTATCAAAGGCAGAACTAAGGTGGAGTAGTAGAAGTATAGAGAGAGAGAGAGAGAGAGTCACCAGAAAGTAGTAGGTCATTTATTACCTTTACAAGGGCAGTTGAAAGGGATCTAAGAGATTATTTTCAACTAGAAAAGACTGAAGCTGGGAAGCTGAAATAGGACGATAATTAGATAGAACTGAGGGGGTGAGGTTGGGTTTCTTGAGAATTGGGGAAATTAGGGTAGTGCAGTTTTGAGTGGCAAAGGTAAGAGATGTATCAATGAAGTAAGAAACAGGTGCAAAGATGACAGAGTGGCAGAATTTCAGGAGAGAAGTAGATGCGGGGTCAAGTCAACAAGATGAAGAGTTGGCTTTCAAGATTAACTCAGAGACAGAAAATGGATTAATCAAAGAAAAGCTAGTCAAAGACGGGCCAGAGAAAAAAATGTTTTGCTAACACTAGTTTAGGGTCAAATTCTCACTTATTAGCATGCATATTGGCTGTTTATTAGTACTTATATATTAATGCCTTATTCTGCAAGACCATATTCTTTATAGTTTTAATACCTAAACTTTAACTACTACCTTACCAACTATTAATAAGTAGTAGGAGTTTATTGAAAGAAAAGTCATAGTTAATAGTTACCATATATTTATATATAGATAAATGAGTAATAATTCAGATTATGTAAAGAACATCTATGCTTTGATTGTCATTTGAAAATAGAGATATACAAGGACTTAAATATGTGGCAACATCCTCTACAGAGGACAAAACTGAATTGCTGTGTCCCAGGAATATAAAGACTGCCATTCTCTCACATGGTCAAAACCTCTGTGCTTGACCTAGTTTTTTAAATGAACTGGCGTGTTTGCCCACCAGGGGGCTCTTTGACTCATTCAAACAGCAGCACATAACTTGGGCTTCCTTTTGTGAATTATTCATACTTTCACATTAACTTGTCTCTGCCGCATTCCTGTAATAGCACTGCAGTGACATTGACCCCAACAATAGTTCTGGAAATGTACATCTTTAAAAATAAAGGTTTCATAGTGATGCCATAGGAGAACCATTTTTGGTCCCTCAAAGAACCTTTCAGTGAACAGTTCATAAAAGAACCACTTTTTCTTAGTGTGAAGAACATTTTAGTAATCCAAAGAACCTTTTTCCACTATAAAGACACTTTTGGTTCCATGGATGTTCTTCATGGAACCATCACTGCAAATGCCTTGAGTATATGATGAAATACATCAGCTAAATTTGTTCAATTCACCCATTTATCTTTGTATTTTTCTGCAATAATTAATTATTTTGTATTCTTTTACTATCAAAATAGGCGCTCAGTATACTGGCTTGATGAACTGCCAACCAGGTCAAAGAACATCTCCACAACTGCCTTTGGTATGAGAATCACTTCATTTACCGAACGCCTTGAAGCATTATGAAAATGTTAACATAATCTTAATGAACGCGAGGTTACAAATCTGGCACCTCTTTTGCTTTACTTATAGGACTTTTTTTGAAAGTGTGAAAGTTTACAATCTGTACTGTGTATATTGAAAATATATGTTTATTTAAAAAGGTAATGGAGATTGTCTCCACAGAACTGACTCCTCGCTTGGAGCAGCTCGCCCAGAGCAAAAAATCAAGCCGTTTCTTTAAGGAGAGCAGGTGACTCATGTTATTTCCATTAAAACTACTTAATGTAAAGCTACAGTTCTTAAAGAAGTAGTCACCACATAGGGCTGTATAAATGCATTTTAACTCCATGTGCATAACAAGCCATTTCAATTATACTCTCCTGTTATACAATATATTAAACAAATGTTAAGTTATAGAAATATATGCATGTATTAATATAATTTCCATTCATTCTTGAACAGTTTTTTTTTATTGAATGAATGCATATGGAGTTCTTATAGCCACCTAAACTGTTTCACAAGCACTACACACCTCCGCCTTCATTCATGTGTATATGCAACAGATGAGAGTTAAGCTCATATTCATTCCATTTTATCACTTCATTTCCAAAATATCCCAGGATGCTGATCTCATAATTTCAGTTTCCGTTTAGAGTTTAATAACGCAGACAGTACAACAACTGACATCTTCATGCAATAACTGCTCTCCCGCTCACTGTCCTCATGGTTCCATTCAAACGCTAAACTCAGTCTCAAAGCTCATCACAGGGCTTTTATTGGCTGCGTTCTCAACCGCATCTGTAATTAGTTAATAAGCAAATATGAATCCAGCTCTCTCGGGTGTCATCTAGTTTATTTGAAGAAAAGAAAGAAGCTAGAAGATCATGATCACGATTCATGGCAGTACTAGTTTAGAAAAATATAATGTGAAACGGAAAACATAATGCAGCAACAGACATTTTCACATCGAGTTGAGTGCTACTTGACCTTTTATTTTTGCATACTATGCAGAATGTACTGCAGAAATAGTATTATGGTAGTATGCTATACTTAACATAGCTCTCATGTGTGTCCTCACAGAAGGTCACCGGAGTGGATGGTTAGTGCAGCCGCTCTGAAAGCACGTCCTTCTCAAAGAGTGTGTTCACTGGCTGTGCCTCATGGTCCTGTTGATGGATGGCAGCCTGATCGCCCCCTTCTGGCTCCTGTGAGTAAAAACACTACATCTTACTTTTTCAGATCAGGCCTGTGCTCCTAAAAATATTTTTTGAAATGGAATAGTTTCTTAAACTTTTAGACAAGATGTTAAATGGATAGATAGATAGATAGATAGATAGATAGATAGATAGATAGATAGATAGATAGATAGATAGATAGATAGATAGATAGATAGATAGATAGATAGATAGATAGATAGATAGATAGATAGATAGATAGATAGATAGATAGATAGATAGATAGATAGATAGATAGATTGATGATAGATAGATAGAATGTTCGTCCAATCATTGTATTTGGTCCGAATGCAAAGATTCAATGTCCTACCTGCCTGTCAACATAACCTATGTATTTCCATTCCTCCGTGCACCTGCTCTCTCAGACATCACAGTTCATCAGCGTGATCCATGAGGCTATACAGAGTTGTAGACAAACAGTCACCGAGCGCCACAAACAAACATCAGCACTTTTACAGTTCCTCCTGAACAAAAACAATGAGCTTATGCTGTGTTCACGCCATGTCTTAACCGTAATTACGAGATGGCAACCCGTGACGTTCTACCCGGAGATTTATGTGTTTCTATGTCAAGACCACCATGCTGAAATGAATCTGCAGCAGTCAGGTGATAAAGGTCAGCTCTCTTTAAGTTATGTTCATTATTATTGTAATATTATGTGCTTTCAGACATTAAGTAGTCTAACGCCGTCTCTTTTTTTCGCTCCCTGCTGTGTGTGTTCATGTGTTAATGTGTTTTGAAGGAGTCGTGGTTTTGGAGACGCTCTGAAGGGAGGGCGGGATCTTATGCTTTCAAAACTAGCTTGCTATTGCTAGCCTCTCAGAAATTGCCTACCCTACCTTTAATGCCTGAGCTTGTGCACATTTTAACATTTTATTTTTTTTAAATGTTTTTTTATTTTCTCGGTTACTTACGTAATCTCGGTTCCCTTACGCTATGGGAAAACTCCTTTTCTCGAGAATATTGAAGCAAAATTTTTTAAAACGCAGTGCAGCTGCACAGCAGACACAGATGAGCGGCTAGCACGGTCATTGGCTGTGCTGCGGCAACTGCACGAACCTATGGCGAGGCGGCTCAGACACGGAACCAATCAGGCTGCTTCGCGCCTTGGCATGTCAGAGCCCGCCAGAATGGGCGTGGCCTAAGCCCTTATAGTGGCCCATTCAGCCAAAGGAATACAGATTTTGTCTCCTTCAGCGAAGTTCCAACTTCGTTAATCTCTGGATAAGAAGCCTTCGCTGCCGTCGAAAAGCCTTCAGTGGAACAAGCCACCTGCCTTGCAGCTCTGAGGACGTCGGCTCCTGGTTTCTCAACTGGACGCCGCCTTCAGCCCGCTGTTCTGCTGTGCCATCCGGTGTGCTATATCCTTTTAATGCATTAGTGTGTTCGCCGCTGCGTCACACTTTTTCGAAAAGAGCAATTTCCGAGGTGTTGCAAATGCCTCGTTCTAAAATGCGCCTCGTGCAGAGGCCCTCTCTTCGGCGGAGACCATCACATCCTCTGCGCTTCCTGTCTGGGCTGGGACCACGCGGAAGCTGCACTCGCTAAGGGCGGCTGCCCTGAGTGTCGACATGGATCTCCCCACCCCGCGGGCTCGACTGGCTGTTTTCGCCGACGGCGACCCCGCGCTTCCCGCTCCCTCTCTCCCTTTGATCTTAGCTGTGCTAAAAGAAGCGACGCTCACAATGGATGCCAGATCGGACAGACATGAGCGAACGCATGCCGGGCCAGTCCCCGCGTGCCTCGCTCTGTGTCGCGCGTCATGCAGAGCTCTCTCGAGCTCTCTGCATTACCCAGACGGACACTATGAGTGAGTTTCGGCCTGGAAACCAGCCACGCTCGGACGAGAACATGCCTCTCTGCTATGTGCTCGCGCTAACTGTCTTGCGTCATTCCCGCCCCTGTAGATCAGTGGCCATTTCTCAGATTCGCCTTCGAGGGGCAGGCTTACCAGTATACAGTACTACCGTTCGGCCTATCATTGGCACCTCATACTTTTACGAAGTGCATGGACACAGCGCTTACCCCGCTGAGACAGCGGTGAGTGCGAGTGTTGAATTAACTCGACGATTGGCTGATTATAGCCCAATCAGAGGAACAGTTGATAACTCACAGATCCTGGGACTCAGGATCAACGTTTTCAGGAGCACACTGTCTCCCAGCCAGAGTATCTCTTTCCTGGGTACAGTGATAGACTCTACAAATGAAAGCGTGCCTCACATCAGAGCGTGCGCTCACAATCCAGCGCCTAGCGGCATCTTTCAGAACAGGCGCGTGCGCACCTCTCAAGGGATTTCAGAGGATTTTGGGTCTTATGGCCTCGGCATAATCAGTACTCCAGCTCGGACTACTGTACATGCGTCCTCTCCAGCGCTGGCTAAAACCCTGTGTGCCAACTCCCGCATGGCGATTTGGCCACTTACTAATCAGAGCTAACCACGGCTGTATCAGAGCCCTGGCTTCCTGGGAAGCAGCCGACTGGTATCAGTCAGGAGTGAGTATGGGTGTGGTTACAAGGAGAAAGGTGATCTCGACAGATGCCTCCAATCTAGGTTGGGGGGCCCTTTATGAGGGCAGGCCCGTCTCTGGCCTATGGTCAAGCCTGGAGAAGCGCCTACATTTAAACTGTCTAGAGATGAGAGCAGTCGCTCTATTCGGACCTATGCAGACCCCTATTCATGCGAAGTATCGAGTGTACTCGCCTTCTTACAAGGGCTTTTGGACGCGAGTGAGTCGTACCCCCTCCACACTCAAAGTGTATGTGGCGGCCATAACAGTTTCTCACGCTCTTGTGTCCGGCCAATTGCTTGGAAGAAGCGACCTCGTCGTATGCTTCCTTAAAGGGGCAAGGAGGCTGAACCTTCCGCGACCTCCTTCTGTGCCTATCTGGGACCTCTCAGCGGTCCTGAAAACGCTTAAAGGTGCCCCATTCGAGCCGCTACGGTCTGCGGACCTGAAGCATCTCGTTAAAGACCGCTCTTTTACTGGCGCTCGCCTCAGTCAAGAGAGTGGGCGATTTAAAAGCGCTGTCAATAAGCGCTTCCTGCCTTGAGTTTGGGCCTAGCGACTCCAGAGTTGTCCTTAAACCAAGGCATGGTTATGTTCCTAAAGTGCTCTCGACTCTGTTCAGAGCGCAGGTCATTTCACTAGCAGCTCTATCCTCAATAGAAAACGAAAGAGACGCTAGTTTACTCTGTCCCGTCAGGGCTATCGAGTTTATATGGAGCGTTCAGCCTCATTCAAGCAGTCAGAACAGCTCTTTGTATGCTTTGGCGGCCGCACCAAGGGGCTCGGTGTGACAAAGCAGAGATTATCACGCTGGATAGTAGACGCTATCGTGTTGGCTTATGAGTCTGGCTTATAAGGGCCTGCATTGCAGAGCTCATTCCACAAGAGCCATGGCCTCGTCATGGGCTTGGTCAAGTGGAACACCCATGGAAGATATTTGTGCAGCGGCCGGCTGGGCCTCGCCGTCCACATTTATCAGATTTTATAATCTGGAAGTTCCCGCTTTGCAAGCGAGGGTTCTTTCAGTGTAAGTGCAAGCACAAACCCCCATAGGCCATAGGACCCGATACATATCTGGTCCTGGTTAAACTCGGACTACAGTCCTTATATATTTATATACATACATTATAAGGATTTGGCCCTATTAGGCCTATTTCCTTGTTTTTTTTTTCCTATACGAGACTCGTCAAATGACCGGTTTCTATTGGGATTCATAAACTTTACTCATCTATTAGCCTCAGGCATCTGGCTTCGGGCTACTGTATGGAGCGAAGTTAAGCCCGCACGGCGTTTTGAAGGGGGTTCCCATGGCGTAAGCTAGCCTTACGCAATACGAGAGACTTCTCGAAAGGGAACGTCTGACGAGGTCCCTGAGAAGAGGGAACGAGTATTGCGTAACCCGCCGTGCTATTGTGCTTTGATCAGGGGATCGCTTCAGTCGACTTAACTTGGATTCCTTTGGCTGAATGGGCCACTATAAGGGCTTAGGCCACGCCCATTCTGGCGGGCTCTGACGTGCCAAGGCGCGAAGCAGCCTGATTGGTTCCGCGTCTGAGCCGCCTCGCCATAAGTTCGTGCAGTTGCCGCAGCGCAGCCAATGACCGTGCTAGCCACTCATCTGTGTCTGCTGTGCAGCTGCACTGCGTTTTAAAAAATTTTGCTTCAATATTCTCGAGAAAAGGAGTTTTCCCATAGCGTAAGGGAACCGAGATTACGTAAGTAACCGAGACGTTTTCCCCTCAATTACTGGTTTGTAATTTAATCAGCATCAACACTGCGCCCAGACACTTTACAAATTAGTGTTTCTCACCTCTCTGGAGGAATTCCACTCGTCATGTGTAGGCGTTTTCCAATCAAAGACTGCAAAACCTTGAACCTTTTTTACCACAAGGCTAAATACCATCACAACCCACAATATAATACATGTTTTTTTTTTTTTTTTTGAGCATTTTATATTGGACTATATTGGTTTCTGTGTTCTTTAAGAACCAGTACATGCACTTTAAGATTTTTCGTATCACTTTAAAATATGGTTCCATTAGTTAATGCAAGTTAATGCATTACTTAATATTAACCAACAATGAGCATTACATTTGTTACAGTATTTATAAATCTTTGTTAACGTTAGTTAATAAAAAATATTACTGGTCATTGTTAATTCATGTTAGCTCAGGTCCATTAAAATAGTAACAGGTACAACTTTTGATGTTGAAATTAACTAAGGCTATGTTTACACGGAAACGATCTGAAGAGAAAACGCAAAAGTGGCGTTGCGTTATCACTTTTTATTCTGCGTTTAGACGAGCGTTATCGGGGGGAAATCAGCGTGCATATGGTGACGCAAAAGTGTGTGAAATTCGATGTTGTATGCACTCCAGGCGGCTAGGTGGCAATGTGAAGCACTGCCACACAACAACACCAATATCTGAGAATATTTTGTACAACTGCTGAAAAGAGAGCTGCTAGGGCAACTTGAAGGTCCGACCATAGACAGTAAAAGAAATGGACACAGCGACCCCATTGATTTCAACAGAGAAGACTGAAGCCCGATTATTGCACTTCCTGTCTGATGGCTGAGCGACTGTGCAGGCTCAAACTGAGCGTGACGACGGTCTGACAGTTGTACATCTTCTAGTAGCTGTGGCAAAACAAATCTGAATCACCTAATTCCTCAAAAATGTTGTTGAAATATTTTGTCCCGTTGTTTTTATGGACTCTCTATCTATGGGCTTCTCCCTTGACTTTATGCCTCTATGTCCCCCCCGTGTGCCTCATAGACAGTAAAAGATTGCCTGCGAGCTTCTCCTCCTGTCTATACGGTAATGTCTCTATTGTGCGACATAAAGTCGCGTGGTTATGACGCAATCGTTAGCCTGTTTTTAACAAAAACGGCTTCTACGGGGCCATAACGTAAGATACAAAGTAATGGAGCCTTTTATACATTGCCGTGTTTATTTAGAAATAAATAATGGACAAATGAAGTCTTTGGACGCCTCAGATGTAAAGTTATTCGCTGTCAAAGTGACGCCAAAATGAATGGGAGTCAATGGAATGCTAACAGCAGGTGAAGTTCTGCTACAATGGCGGCTCCCGCGAGGCTTAAACTTCCAGCTGATGGATTACCCCCTTGGGTCCGACCCCCCCTTGAGTACATAACCACGCGACTTTATGTCGCACAATAGAGACATTACCGTATAGACAGGAGGAGAAGCTCGCAGGCAATCTTTTACTGTCTATGAGGCAAACGGGGGGACATAGAGGCATAAAGTCAAGGGAGAAGCCTATAGATAGAGAGTCCATAAAAACAACGGGGCAAAATATTTCAACAACTTTTTTGAGGAATTAGGTGATTCAGATTTGTTTTGCCACAGCTACTAGAAGATGTACAACTGTCAGACTGTCGTCACGCTCAGTTTGAGCCTGCGCAGTCGCTCAGCCATCAGACAGGAAGTGTAATAATCGGGCTTCAGTCTTCTCCGTTGAAATCAATGGGGTCGCTGTGTGATTTCTTTTACTGTCTATGGGTCCGACGTATGGAAATAATCCGACATGTTGGTTATTTTCCTGTACTGGCGCATGCCTGTGACGCAAACGTGTACGCGACGAGAGCCACACTGAGCAGATTTGCGGAACGCGACTGTGGATCGTTTTTAAGATTTCCACTCTGGAGGGTGGTTTCACTTTTTTGCGTTTTTAAGCCCCCAAAACGCGGTCGCCGTGTAAACGAAAGGCACATCCGATAAAATATTTTTACGTTTTCACCCGGAATCGTTCTCGTGTAAACGGGGCCTAAGATTAATAAGTGTTTTATTGTTAATTCAACTTGGTAACCAATGTTAACAAATGAAACTTAATAGTAAATAGTAAAGTGTTTTTAAGAAATTAATGCTTTTATTCCGCAAGGATGCAAGACATTTATAATGTTTATAAAAAAAAACATTTCTATTTAAAAAAAAAATGCTATTTATCAAAGAATTTAGGAACAAACTGTATCACGGTTTCTACAAAAATATATATAGCAGCACAACTGTTTTCAACATTGATAATAAATATTTCTTGTGCAGCAGATCATGTTGGATAAGGATTATGTGACACTGAAGACTGAGGAATAAATTATATTTTGAAAGATGTTACAATAATAATAATACAATAAACATTTTTTTTTAATAATTTGCAGATATATGGTGAATTGTAAATGTAATGGGGAAAGTATTATTTAAATATTATTTATCAATTATTTAAAAAAAAAATAATTATAAGTATTTAAAAAAAGAAGCATTTTCCCAAACTCATACTGCATTATACTATACCGTTTATACTTTGAAAGTGTGCTGGTGTATTTGCTTTATAGGCACATTTTGGTTCATGCATGTGAGTTTAACTAAAACCTATGAACTATTTTAAAACTTCCTGTGTCTTCCTGTTTCAGTATGAAATATATTGTTGACACACAGGAAAAAAAATACTACATTCATCAAGCCATTTCCATAGCTGAGCTATGAATAGATAAATTAAAGATATCTGAGCTATGAAAGTTGTCAGTCTTCGTTCAAAATGACACAACTTAAGGTGTAGTTAAAGGGGATCTATTATGCCCTTTTAAAATATCTTGATTTTGTTTTTGGGGTCTACTAGAATAGTTTTTTTTGTGTGTGTGTGTGTATGCCTTCGGTGGGAATTATTTAAATGAGGTATATTACGACATGTTCATTCCCTTAAGAAACTACAATGGAGGCGTTTTAGGGAGTTCAGAAACAGTGAACTCTGTGCTTTTTGTCTTGACATTACACACTAAAAAAAGCATAATAGGTCCTCTTTAATGGGTTAATTTTCCCCCCAAAAAATGAAAATTAGCCCATAATTTACTCACTCTCAAGCCATGGTGTATGTGACTTACTTTTTTCAGCCAAACTCAATCAGAGTTATATTAAAAAACATGAATCCCTTATTTTTCTTACAAAAACGCATCGCTTCACTTCAGAAGGCCTTTATTAACCCTCTGGAGCCGTTTGGATTACTTTTATGATGGATGGATGGATGGATGGATGGATGGATGGATGGATGGATGGATGGATGGATGGATGGGTGGACTTTTTTTGGGCTTCAAAATCTCAGGCTACTCACTCCCATTATAAAGCTATTTTTCTAAAAATATATATTTTTCAATATAATTCCAATTGTGTTTGGCTTTAAGAAGAAAGTCATAAAAATAGGATGGCTTAAGGGAGAGTAAATTATTGGATAATTTTTTTTTTTTGGGTGAACTAACCCTTTAAACTGCAGAAATGAGATTACCAGTAGAGATGCGCGGATGGGCTATTATTTCATCCGCAACCGCATCACAAAACTCATCATCCGTCCGCCTTCCATCCGCACCAACATTTTTGACCAATTTTCAAAACCGCACCCGCCCGCAATCCGCTGATTGGGCGATACAAGGCGCTGCTGATGACAGCCGCGAGACTAGAAACCGCCCGCCACCCGCCCGAATTTAATTAAAATATTTTTTTTCGTCACGTCATGCGCCCGATCCGCGGTTTATCCGCGGAGTCCGCGGCTATAACCGCCAACCGCGCATCTCTAGCGAACACCCATGTCTCAAACGGGACTTCCAGGACCCCGGAGCCATCTGACAGTGCCCGAGAACGGTAAGCCTTCCTCGGCAAGCCACCAGAGCATCCGGGGCCCTGGAAATCGCGACCCACTGGAGGTTTTGGACTTGGAGAAATTTTCAGACCAGAAAACGGGTCCATATCTTTGAACGGCTATAACTCCATACACAGTGACTCGCCAGCAGAGGGCGTCACACACACACACTGGAGATGCGCGGATGGGCTATTTCATCCGCAACCGCATCATAAAACTCATCATCCATCCGCCATTCATCCATCCGCACCAAATTTTTTTACCAATTTTCAAAACCGCACCCGCCCGCCATCCGCTGATTGGGCGATACAAGGCGCTGCTGATGACAGCCGCGAGACTAGAAAGCTCTCAGAATATCAGCAGAGAACTCCGTCTCCGATCGGTGCGCAGGGACAAAAATACATAAAATAGCCTAAATTAAACGCACTTCGGCAAAACCTGACCTTATCTGATCAATACTGTACAATGTACAATATTGTATAATGTAATACCTATATCTGTACAATATTTTCATTGTAGCCTAATAGAAAACGTATTTTGGCACATAATTTCAAC
Organism: Gila orcuttii; assembly: GCA_026230005.1. Lineage (NCBI taxonomy): Eukaryota > Metazoa > Chordata > Actinopteri > Cypriniformes > Leuciscidae > Gila > Gila orcuttii. The sequence continues at coordinate 5,640,734 of JAPDVR010000008.1, read as the reverse complement.
ATGCTGCTATTGTATGGGGCGCCGTTTGTAAAGCGGCTCACGCTGAAAATAACAGCAACATTTTGTCACATTCAGCTTCAAACAATGTTTAAAAAAACTGGTATGAATTTTTGAGGGTCACTTTTTAGCACATTTACAACAATATTTGTCAACTTAGAAATATTTTAAATAGTTAAATCTAAATATTAAATGTTACACTTAAATGTTAAATCTAAATGTTAAATCTAAATGTTAAAACTAAATCTAAATGTTAAATCTAATGTTAAATCTAAATGTTAAATCTAAATGTTGAATCTAAATGTAAATGTTGAATCTAAATGTTAAATCTAAATGTAAATCAGATAACTCAGATAGTCAGATAACAATATTTAACAATGCATACATATATTTTTCATTTGATTGGTTCAACCGCCCACCACCCGCCCGAATTTAATTAAAATATTTTTTTTCGTCACGTCATCCGCCCGAACCGCGGAGTCCGCAGCTGTAACCGCCAACCGCGCATCTCTAATTACCAGTAGCAGTATCTGGCAGTGATCAGATCTTCTAATGTTCGTCAGCGCTCTCCTTGTTTCTTTCAATTACTAGGTGTGTTGCACTGCGTTACAGTTTTAAAGTGTTGCATCACAAGCCCTCAAGCACATTCTGCAGAGTGCGTGTTCACTGTTTATTGCATGGCACATGGCAGATTTGGATTCTTGTCCCTTTACAGTTGAGCGTTGCGGTTAAAACTGCCAAGCCGAGTCCTAGGATATGTCATTTAGCTCAACCAAAGCGAGCGAAGATGGTGTTGACTCAAGCACCCAGCGTGGATTCAAGCACCCACGCGTTTGACGTTCCCATCCCACCCTCCTCACGAATACTGCAGCTGGCCTGTGAGTCCACATCACCACGCTTGAATAGTCATTTTCTGTGTATCTCTCTCATGTTTTCCACTCTCAGCTCCTAAACAGGTTCACGCACAGCACGTTCTGGCCAGGCCGGTGTCTGGGCCGGTTCCAGATCGTGTCCTGAAGGCTGTAGCCAGCGAGAGTCTGCAGACGCTGGCTCGACCCAAGACACGCCAGGCCCTGTTTGAGGGGTACGACCCCTACCGGGTCAGTCCTGCCGCCCGGGCCGCCACCGCCTCCCCCAGACTGATGGAGCTGTCTTTACCCTTACCACGCAAATGTAAAAGCCAATAAAGCATCATCCCTCCATCTTTAGTGAGGCTGGTTTGTTTGTTTTATCATTTATTCTACCGGTCAACAGTTTAGAATAATTAAGATTTTTTTTATGTTTTTGAAAGAAGTCTCTTACGCTCACCAAGGCACCAAGGCTCACCAAAATGTATTAATATTGTGAAATATTATTACTGTTTAAAATAACTGTGTTTTATTTGAATATATTTTAAAATCAAAGCTGAATTTTCAGCATCATTACTCCAGTATTCAGTGTAACATGATCCTTCTGTAATCATTCTAATATGCTGATTTGCTGCTCAGATATTATTAGTTATTATTGGTGCTTAATTAATAATAATGGTTCTTATTATCATTGCTAAAAACATGTTTTGTCACTTAATGTGTTTGTGGATAATCGTGATTTTTTTTTAACAATCTAAGTGTTTTTACAGTCACATTTCATCAGTTTAATGCATTCTTAAAAGTAGTAATTTCTTTATTTGTTTTGTTTTTTCCACAAAAGTTTTCCATCACGGTTTCCACAAAAATGTTGAGCAGCACAACTGTTTTTAACATAATACTCAGAAAATGTTTCTTGAGCAGCAAATCATCATATTAGAATGATTTCTGAAGGATTGTTCAAGTATTAGTTTATTATTAGGATAAACCCCTTGAGATGTATCATCTCATTTTCGAGGGGGTCCCAACATATAACACAATAATTACATAACAGAATCAAAACAAAACAAACAGCAACAAAAACAACAACAACACCTGCATATGTTAATCAATAAATTACAACCACCAAAAGGCCAAGATGGCCAATAATACGAAAATAAGTAAACGGTAAAGTATGAATGAATTTCTAACTCCAGTCAAATATAAACAATGTGACACTGAAAACTAGAGGAACGATGCTGAAAATTTAGCTTTGATCAAGTTACAATTTTAACTGTTTTTAACAATTGTAATAATATTTCACAATATGTCTATTTTTAGTGTTTTTTTTTTTTTTTTTTTTATTAAATAAATGCAGCATTGCTGAGCAGAAGAGACTTGTAATGTTAGTCAGGGTTTGTTGCCTCTAAAATAAGGACGTTCAGACTCTCATATTCACCATGCAAAATGATTTCAAAAGTGCTTTGAAGGCACTTCATGCCAACATGAAATATCTTCATTTGAGGTAAATTATAGGTTTTGCTCAATGACGTCACTGCAGATCTGAAATTGCTCCTGAAGCCTTCAGGCAATCATCATAGGTTATATTTACCTGTTCTGCGTTCACTAAACACTCGTTACAAAGATTCTTAACAGGAGACTAGTAGCTTTTGTAGAAGTAAATAATATGTTTTATGAAGAACAAGCAGGTTACAGATCAGGCTATTCCACAATGGATACTATTTTTATTCTACAGTCAGTCGTTCAGAAATATATTACGAAGCAAAAAGGAAGGATGTACTGTAATGCCTGGGAGGCTCAAAGTGTACGTGACATAAGAACGACACATCTATTCTGAATCAACGACTGAGAGAAAAAGCACACAATGCATGTTACACATCAGTTTTAGAAAATAAGAAGTTGAATATATATTCACAATGCAAATCCCTGGTGGTACAGGAGAGCTACATTGCATATATATATATATATATATATATATATATATATATATATATATATATATATATATATATATATATATATATATATATATATAACATATAGCGGGTACGTTCTTTGTTCGTGTTCAGATGCTCAGGTCACTGTTTAGCCGGAGAAACAGGCAGAATAAACCATTGACAGAGAGAATTTGTAATTATTGTAATCTAACTTTGAATACCCCTGTGATTGAAGACGAGAAGCATTTCTTGTATGACTGTTCTTTGTATATGGATCTGCGTAAGAAATATTTGAGTGATCTCACACTTGTTGGTGATGTTTGTATTGATAGCATGCGTGAAGATTGGCATTGTACATATATCATGGATTGAAGAAAAGAGCATCTGTCATGCTATTGTGACTTTGTGGAACAATGGGCCTAGAGGCCATGTATTCCTGAAATAAATTTGAATATATATCAGAATATGTCAGTGCCATTGTTTTGTCTCGAGATGCACAACAGTAATGTTTTTTTCTAAAAGCTCCTAACTGAGCTAAGGCTTAATCCTGGCTTAATCTAAGCCTTGTCTGTGAAACCGGGCCCTAAGAATTAAGATTTATTTCAACATCATCTGAATAAAATTTTCATTGCGTTCGTTCGTTGTGGAATTATAAGGCAGTTATTAGTCTAAGTAATGCACACCACAAAGAAACGCCACGTGCAGATTGTAATTTACAAAGTACTTTTGTTAAGTATATTCTGGCCCGGTTTCACAGGCAGGGTTTGGATAAAGCCAGGATTAGGCTTTAGTTCAATTAGGACATTTTAATTAAACGTACTTTAGAAAAAAACATTACTGGTGTTAAACTTGATATAGTTATATTTTTTAGATTTATCAGTGTAAGTTGCTTTCAGTTAAAACATATGGGACTAGTTTAAGCCTATATGAAACCCGGCAAATTAGTGTTATTTTATAGGCCAATCAATTGGAGCTGTACAGTATGTACAGTATGTTGTGTTTATGTCATCTTAAGTCCTTCTCCATTAAATTCTTCATCACTAAAATCATTAGAGACTTATTAATGCTTCCATTAGATTGTTTTGAGTGATTGAGTGAGTAAATGTCCATTATGTCATTATAGACCCGTCATGTTTTTTCAACGTGTGTGTGGTTGATATCATTTCTGTTCTAGGCCTTCATGGGAAGTCTGTTTTTCTCTTCACATGAAAAACACATGACGTGCATCTTTGCGCGAATTCAATATTTTTGAACCACAGCTTACCTCGACTCCTTAGTGGATATTTTCTGTGGTCTTTGTCCAAACCCTTTATCATATTCCTTATTCATATATTCTGCCATGTTTCTGCCATTCTGCAGTATGCATCTGCATAGTGTACAAATATTCTGTATGCATAGAATCTGTGACCTGTACTGCCAAAATATGCAGTACAACAGTGCACACCAACAATCCAACAATGTAATGCACAATAAAAAAAAAAAAATCACAATACATATTTAATTCTAGATGATGACATGACTTGCAGAATTAAGCATGCACATAATGAGGTCATGTGATTTACTATTTAATTTCTAGTAACTTTCACAAATAATTACAAGAAAAGGCAAGTAACATATGAATTAAACATGTTTTTGGAGTAGAAAAACTGAAATAGTATTTTCTTGTAAAACTTTAATTTGATTTTTTACAGTGTACATTACTGTTTGGAATGTTTATTGTTACATAACTCATTGTTTCACTTTTTTATTTACGAAAACAATCTCCAGTATATACAGTATGCCGTAAGCTATTCTATTGCAAACATAACCAGTTTATTTCTTAGTTGGATCAGCTTTGCACTGTAATATTAAACTGTTACTAAGTTAAAGGTACTGTTGTGTTTGAAGATCAATATTGTGTTATTTCTCCTGGCTGTTCCACAAACCACAATTTACGTATGCTAATGTTATATTTGTATTTTGCAGAACTCCGAGGGGATGTGAAACACTCATTTACATGTTATTGAATGAGAATCCGAATACTGTACGTGTTCCAATATCCTGTTCTAATGGGACTTTAGGGGAGTTGAGAACTGAAATGTGAGCTTCCTCTGAGTGATTATTTAACATCCGTTTATGACAGACTACGGGTTTCACAAAAATGATTTTACATAAGTATTACTCATTTGAATCTGTAATCTCCATTTATATAGTTTATTTTTCTGACTTTGTAGTTCATGTACTTTTACTGGGTTTTTTTTTATCAGTCCATTGCAAATTGCAAACACAGTTATAACACAATGCCATGCAGAAGACAAAATGCAAGTCTTCAAATAAGCATGACTGCATGAATGATTCTTGTTAAAATATCTCAGTCTCATTTTTAAGCAAATATTTGGTTAAGACGAGATTTGAAGCAGCTTTTTATAACATGTTGCACTTTGTTTGTCATTTTGCCTTTATTCTTATATACTGTATTGTTAATTCCAATTAAAGGTGCAATGTGTAATATTGTTGAGGATCTATTGACAGAAATGCAATATAAGATCCATAACTATGTTTTCAGTGGTGTATAAAGACCTTGCATAATGAACCGTTATGTTTTTATTACCTTAGAATGAGACATTTATATCTCCATAACCGCGGGCGCCCCCTTCTATGGCGGTCGACATATTGTGTCGTCATGTTTCTAGCGTAGCCGACAGCGAACACACAGCGCTACAGAGCGCGTTTCCTCACTACCTTGAAAAAGACGTTTTCAGTGGTGTATAAAGACCTTACTTAATGAACCGTTATATTTGTATTACCTTAGATTGAACAGTTTCTGTCTACACACACCGCGGGTTCCCTTACATTGAAATGCGCCGACATGTTTCTACAGTGGCCCTAAACGGACAAACGCGTTTCGTTACTATGTTGCTCTTCGTGCAAGGAAGCAAGCTTAGTTCAGCGAATAAGAATTTCCTGTCGGCCACCGTAACTTTTGTTGGTTGCAATTCGTAACCTCACCACTAGATGCTGCTAAAAATCACACACTGCACCTTTAAGCAGCCAAACTTCAGTTTTTTTAGTTCAGCATGTTTCTTCACCTGAAAGAACCTCTCGAAATCAGCAAATTTATGTCATTTGAAATAAATTATTTTCTTCCAGAAATCTAAAATGTTTGCTTTGCACAATTATTACATGCATCTTTAGCATTTTTGCAAGGATGGCAAGCATTTGTAACACTGGCGACTCTTAATAATGACAATTGTTTGTGTGTTCAGTATATGAGAAATATTCCCTCATCATCACTTGTATCTCCACACGAGGGCTTTGAGGTTGTGGTGCTGAGTGGGATTTGCAATTACATGAATGTTTTCCATCTGATGTAGTTGAAAACAAACATGACCTCCATCCCTCTCTCTCTCTCTCTCTCTCTCTCTCTCTGAGCAATATAAACCGCTCGAAACCACATCTGATCTCGTACAAATATCCTTTATCAGCCTCTAAACATCAGCTGTGTCGTAGGAGGATTCGATTTCATTTGGTTTCAGTCACCATTTTCAATCAATTCTCTTTTCATAATTAAGACTCTCTTTTATTATCATTCTCTTTTAATAATCTTTTTAATAATGGGAGTCATTTGAAGGAAAAGATAAACATAACATACTGTAGCTCTGTCATAGTTTAATCATACATTTAAATTTTAGGTTTGTTTTTGTTGTAGGCCTATATTTTTATTTTAAATTAATATTTGATGCATAACCACTGACTGAAAAAAATGATATATAGGCTATATATATAATATAATATTATGTAGGCCTACATATAATTACGTTTTATATATATATGTATATATGTATATATGTATATATATATATATATATATATATATATATATATATATATATATATATATATATATATATATATATATATATATATATATATAAAACGTAATAATATGTACATAATATTTAGCCTATATAAAATTTATTATTATTAAATTAATATCAGACCCCATTTTTGCATCATTGTACTATTTCATGCATGAACAAATTAAATGTACTTTTTATTTTATATTATTGTTTGATGCATCATTGAAATATATTTTTACATTTGTATAGGCCTATAACATATTTACATAAATATTTTATTATTACTGTCATCATTATTATTAAAATATAATCAGACCCAATTTTGTCTTAGCTATTGTAGCCTATTATTTGCATAAGAAACATGAAAATAAATGTTTGATATTTTTTACCGTTCATATTTCAGCTAGGATACAGAACGATATTATCCAGATGTATAACCACCTCCATTAGTTGTAATGATGATATAGCCTGTTGTACAGAAGCAACACCCCAAACACTCAACACACGCACTGTCTTCCTCAGCGCGCTCAACACACGCGTGTCTGGCGTTACATTAGCGTCTCTAATATCGACACACACATCAGACCCCCTGCCGTGGCGCCATCAGCTGACCCTTAAAGGGCAGGCTGTAAATGTTGGATTCAGCATTCAACTCTTCTCCGCTTCTTCAGCTTCATCCAGCACAGGTAAACTCGCGCTCATGGCGACCTTACGCTGTTATTCTTGCTTTCGATCAGCCAAAGAGCCATTTAAGTTGCTTCATTTGCGCTTTCATACATGCCAAATGTGAATGTTTTGACTAGAAAATATTAATGTAGCTATTAACGTTTTATTCTTTTGCTTCACTTTTTACACAACATAGGCTACTTTTCTGGGCTCAACCAGTGATTGGACTTATTCTTCTTCTTCCTATTGCTTTTATGTGTTTATTTATTTCCACTTTTTAAATAATATTTAAAAAATGTATTATTTTAATTATTAATACCAATATTAATAACAACAATAATAACATTAGGCTACCATATTAATATTTTATTATTTGTAGGCTAATTTTTTCCTCTTTTTTAGCCTCTAAAAATATACGTTTCTGAATCCATTCATCTGGTAATCGGACGTATTATTTTTTATTATAATTGCTTTTATGTATGTATGTATGTATGTATGTATGTATGTATGTATGTATGTATGTATGCATCATAGCCGATCAGCCTACACAAGTTGCGTAGAGCCCCGCAAATTACTGAAGGCCCCGCCTCCTCTTGTGTCAAAGCGCGTCAAACAAAGTTTACAACATCAAGGAGACAATTAAGCGGAACTATACTTCCTTCTGGTCACGAAAAGAGAGAAAACACACCATCAGAGTGAATTGCAGGAACAGAAATCAGGCAGACTTGTGTTCTCTCCTCTCCAAGTTTGATGTCAGGAAAGAGCAGTAAAGTTAAGTTGACATATAGCAGTTGGTCTGTCTGTGTCTTGCTTGCTAATGCCGGCCACTTCCAGGGCTGTGTTCTGTGACTTTGTGCCTGACAAAAAAAGTGAGTGTGAAATACAACTATTTAATATGTTTGATAAACGACAAGGGGCAACGGTGTTTGTTTATAAACTGCAGCTCGGTAAAGATAACCGCGTCGCGCGTTAACATGCGTTCATATGCGCGTGCACGAAATGAAAAGCGCACTTTACAGCAAAACATGATCTGTGGAGACCAGTACAATATGGGCGTGATTACACTCCTCATTATAAACGCACATACATTTTAAAACAAGACAATGCTTATCTAGTAGTCCACAAGTCAGTTTAGTTACAACTTTAAAATAAAGCCAGATGGAAATCAATGTAGCCTATTGACATTGACTGTTGATTGATAGGCTATATTGCATTCAAATGTTGATTGGCTGGACATACTGGTCAATATGGATGCTAATCCCTCAGTAAATAATAACCATCAAGTATTGCTTTTATCATTTAAAACACAGTGACATGCTATGGCAAGCCATTTTAGCTTTTATTCACTCACAGGATGCATTTTTTATATCAATAATTAAATTTGTACTATTTAAAATGAATTCTTAATATTATGAATGTACTTTTTCTAGTAATAATGTCTATTCCTGATATCAGGAATTACATTTTCATTAGTACTAGTTAAAAGAGGGATTGTAGTGGGAGCACTGGGGTGTCAGGTGTGACACTGGCAAAACTTTTATGTATGTATTTATGTATTTGAATATTTTAAATAATAATATATTAATATTTTATTACTTGTTTATTTTTCTTTTCTGAATCCATACATCCAGTGATTGGACACAATGTGCTGATTTAATGTGGAACATTGCGCAAGAGTTTGACTCTGAGCCTCTGCTTACTTGATTTGTGAATTTATTCACATTCACGATATATAAGATATCGTGATCTTACTTTCACAGCAGTGGACGGTCTTCACGTCAGAAATGAGCCAAAGGAAGCCTTCTCAAGCTGGACTCCTGCTCTGGATGTACGTAATGAACAAGTTCTTGGACACAGGTTAGAGTTTTTATAATAATAAATGTAAATTTACGTTCTGCAAAGTTAAAATGAGCGTCTTGGCCGTGTCAAAGGTTTAGTGTAGTGGTTAAAGATCTGGGCTCGTGTTATTGACAGGAGGGGATGAATCATCTCTGATGTGCTCGAGTTAGACGTATAACCACAGTTTACCGTGGTAGGACAGTCCCACGGTAAGTAAGTGAATGAATAGGCACCCAAAAAATTCTGTGTCATCCTCTTCCAGTTTTGTACACTTTCTTTTTTCAGTAGAAAACAACTGAATTTCTGTAGAATCGTCACCTGGCTTTTTTTTTTTTTTAATACAATGACTTTTCATATAGTGACTGAAAAGCACCTTAACAGTAGTTCATATGACTTTTGTTAGTCATACTCAAGTTTTGATTGAAGAACAGACCGGTATTTACATTTTTATTCGCTGAAGATCTTTGAAAGCTATATGCAAATATGCTGGTTGGACGTCAATAACACCACTGGTTCTTACATGTCACCCTGATACAATGCATCAAACGCCACCATATTTCATTTGTAAGCATTCTTAAAGAAAAACTGTAATTGTGATCTTTTGGTATTCAATTCAATTCAAGTTCATTTGTACAGTACTTTTCACACAACGTGAGCAGGTTCACACAAAAAAAATCACGTTTCAATGTTGCTATCAGTCAGACATGAGTGTCAAAGTAAAGTCCATATGGCAGTAATACAGCTATAAGATAATACAAGTTATGTGGTTATTGAACATCATGTATTCAGTTAAGCAGACACAATGAACACGTTGCAATGATTAGATCTTGATACAATATAAGGATTATATTTGATAATTTTGTATGTTCTTCGAAGTGTAAAAAATGTATTATTTCAGCTGAATAAGTAGCCTAATTATACATTTTGCATATGCATTTGACTGAACTGTGTAGAAAAAGAAAGAAACAATGCATTGTGGCGCAATGTTTTTTTCATTCACACTGTATTACAAGTATTGAGACACCCATTACTCAAAACAACAATGTTGCGAAACGGCAGTAAAAATTAAGCACATCTTTGTGGTTGTGACATCATTCAGTGTGTGTGTCCCGCTCAGAGTTTCTTCATGATTCCCAGCACTGGATTATTTCTTGCCCTTTATCTGAAATCTGATCCGTACGGCTGGTTGTTTTGTGTCTGCGTGTGAGTTCAGTTCACACACACACACACACTGCTGCAGGGGTTGATGCTCACCTGCTGTATGTTGTCGTTGCACACCTGCTATTTTTGTGTCAAAAAGGGTTATATCGGGCAGACTGGGGCTAGTTGTCACACTGAGGGCTCAATCCTAGTAGCTATAAAGTTTCAACCAAAAGATCAAATTACACACATGCTCAATAAATAATAAAAAAAGATTTTAATGGAAAGATTTTGAACTATATTCTCATGTCCAAGGGTATTTACTTGTCATGATACCAGGGTGGGACAAGTTGTCGCATGTTTTATATTTTGTTATTTTATGCAATTGAATAAGCTGTTTGTGTTCAGAAACACCATTAAACATGTGCTAACTCTCTCAGCAGCAGCGGCTTCTTTGACACTGTCCATCACACAGTGTGTGATTCTGCAGTACATCAACATCACCTGTTATTGGGAAACGAGCGACCAGCACCTGAACGCCAGCAGTTTCAGACTGCAGATTAACAAGTAAGACATTTCACACTAACAAAATTATCTAAAATGTATTAGCATGTTTATGGACCGGTATTGTACCATCAGTAACATGGTATTCGTTAAAGTACCTTAAGGTAACTCATTAATATCATGATATACATGTGAAAAAGAAAGGACACTCTTTTGAGTTCTATGTTTTTACATATCAGGATATAATAAAATATCAAAGATCGTTAGCAGGTCTTAAAATGAGGTAAATACAACAACACATGTCATTACTTATTTCACAAAAATAAAGCTAAAATGGAGAAGCCATGTGTGACAAAGTACACTCTATGATTCAGTTGCTTGTAGAACCACTTTTAGCAGCAATAACTTGAAGTAATCATTTTCTGTATGACTTTATCAGTCTCTCACATTGTTCTGGAGGAATTCTGGCCCGCTCTTCTTTACAATGTTGCTTCAGTTCATTGAGGTTTGTGGGTATCTGTTTATACACATCTCTCTGAAGGTCCCGCAACAGTATTTTAATCAAGTTGAGGTCTGGACTCTGACTGGACCAATGCAACTCCTTGATTCTTTTCCAGCCAATCTGTTGTTGCTCAATTTGCTGGTGAGCTTGAGGTCATTGTCCTGTTGCATGATAAAATATCGGCCAAGCTTTAGCTGTTGGACAGATGGACTCACACTTGACTCTAGAATACTTTGGCACACAGGAGTTCGTGGTCGACTCAATGACAGTAAGGTGCCGGGTCCTGTGGCTGCAAAATAAGTCCAAATCATCTAGCACTGGTATGAGGTGTTTGTGCTGATATACTGTCCCAGCCGGCAATTCAACGATGAATCAACGTCAGGGACCAAGGTTGAATCAACGTTGAATTGTGTCGATTTTGCAAAACGAATCAACGTTGATGTCACGACGTTGTTTCACCGTCTCTTCTTTCAATATGAGTGAATAAAGGTTGTATATGTCGACGTTGAACCAACGTTGAATTATGCTTCGGTTTTGCAAATTGAATCAACGTTGCTTTCGTGACGTTGTTTCACTGTCTTACCTTTCAACATGAGAGAATACAATTGTACATTCAATTACAACGTAGTTAGAATTTGGAACATGAGTCATGACAATGCAAACTGAATTAGTGATTAACTATATACTGTAGCCTACACTAAAAAAAAAAAAAAGTTAAATGTCAAATGACTGGCAGCAATGGCTTAATTACAAACACATTTAATAAAGAGTTAACATGCTCAAGATTGTAAAAAGTTTTATTTTGGAAAACAAAAGAAAAGTCTAAAAATACTTTATACATCTCAAACTTTAACTTGCAGCGTTTTCAATGTAATGTTAAAAACATGTAGAAGTACAAATCTGAATGGAATATTTAAAGACAGTTTTTGTTCAATTACCGTAAACCTTAAATGAAATGCATTTAATATTTAAAATGTACAGTAACAGTAGAAAAAGTTTAGATTCTAAATATCATGCGACAGCCTTGTGCATTGCTCTAGCAGAGTCCCAGCTCGAGGTCCGTTCCGATGCCATCTCTTCCTCTCGATCCCTCTTCACTTCTTGTCCGCTCTCTGTACGATCCTGTAAAGCAAAAACAGTTAAAACTGAATACAAAATAATATACAAGATTTTCACTTTACTGTTCAATTAGTCAAGTTGAAAAAGTATACAACACTATCCATTCTAAAACGCATATCCTATGTATTCAGATCTCAAATAAAATAACTTTATTTTAACTCTTCATTTCCTTCTCTGTGGGGCTCCAGTGAGTTCACTAGTGTAATAGCGTAAACTTCTGTTGTTGTACATCACACACATGACCAGCGTCGGCCAATAGTGAGCCTATGTGTGACGTAGCACTACGCTATCACACTACGCTAACTGACTAGAGGCCCACAGAGAAGGAAATGAATAGTTGAAATAAAGACGTTATTTTTGTTTGTCGTCGCTTGATAAACTTAAGATTGAGCCACTGTAGTCACTTGGACTAACGATGTCTTTAATAACTTTTCGGGGAACAAGTTTCAATCCCTGAAGAAGCCTATGGAGGAGTGATCCAGCTCTCAGATTTCATTAAAAATATCTTAATTTGTGTTCTGAAGATGAATGAAGGTTTTACGGGGTTGAACAACATGAGGGTGAGTAAATACTGACAGAATTTTCATTTTTGGGTGAACTATCCTTTAATTCAGAATCGTTAATAAAAAATAAAAAAAGAGCACTGCTGTTCAAAAGTTTGGGGTTGGTAAGATTTTTAATGTTTATAAAAGAAGTCTCTTCTGCTCACCTAGGCTGCATTTATTTGATTAAAAATACAAAAACCCAGTAATATTGTGAAATATTATTCCAATGTAAAACAGCTGTTTTCTATGTGAATATATAGTAAAGTGTAATTCATTCCTGTGATGCAAAGCTGAATTTTCAGCATCATTACTCCAGTCTTCAATGTCACATGATCCTTCAGAAATCATTCTAATATGATTATTTTATGCTCAAGAAACATTTATGATTATTATCACAGTTGAAAACAGTTGTGCTGCTTCATATTTTTTTGCAAACCGTGATTAAATTTCAGGATTCTTTGAAAGTTCAAGAGAAAAGCATTTAATTAAAAAATAAATATTTTGCATTATTATAAATGTCTTTACTGTCCCTTTTGATCAATTTAATGCGTCCTTTCTGAAGAAAAGTATTAATTTCTTTTCTTTTTTTTTAAATCGTATTGACCCCAAACCTTTGAACGGAAGTGTACATTTTTATTAAAATGAGTAAAATCAAATCATATCACAAAAGGTCAATGAATCCGTACCAGAAGTGATGCAATGTAGCAGCTAAAGAAAAATCCTCCACCAAATTGCCAGTAATCATCTGTATCCTTGGTGAGTCTGGAAGGGGAAACAAGAAATGATTCACTGAAAAGCCCTAAATATAGCAGGATTTTTTTTACCATTCCATAAACAATCTTAAAATGTATTTGAATGCAACAAATGTTTGTCATTATAACACATTCACAAAATATAAAGAGTACTGTCATCTTTGAGACTGTTAGTTTTTACAACATTTAAATGTATACACTTAAAGCATGGCAATCCCATCAGAAAAATGTGCATCAGAAAGTGAAGCACACAAAAAAGCTAATTGGTACACCAAAATCAAGCCATAATATATGTTACCTGCAGCCTTTATCCTGTTATGACATGTCTGAGGGTCCTTTACCTTAATGTTTTCCAGTGAATTAAATAAAGGACTGATGAAGGTGACATGAATCCCCTTTCACTGCGCCACTTCAGAGGAAGACAGACAAAAGTACAAAAAGTTACTCAGACTTTCTATCAGTAAATGTCTTACTTTGATGATGACAATCATACTTAATACTTTATATTAATACAGTGTAGGTTTTCGAAAGAGTGGGTAGAATTGACAAAAAAACAAAACAATAACAACTTACTGTAGTTCTTGGTGGATTTGTCTCTCTTTGGGTGCTCTCCCCCGGAAAAATCTTATTCCAATGCTTGATCTAAAAAAATGTAAACAAATATATTTTCATTGGCAGTTATCAGTGTTTGAAGAGGTTGTACTTCTAACGAATAAATCACGGTTATCACATTTATTCATTCCGAGACTAATTAACGTTACCTCTCGTGTTTGAGTTTTAAACTGGCTGACAACATTAACACATAGGCCTACCAACAACAACACACAGCAGCGCGTCAGATGGTAACGCTACTATTGGAATAAGTGCTAATATCTCTAGCGCGCTTCGCTAAAGTAGTACAAAAACACTCACAGAGGGAAGTTAACTTATTTGCAGGCTGCAGTAGGCCTATGTCCATTACCAGTTTGTAAAACTCTTGTGTACAGACAGTAAAACAAAAAAGTTATGATCTCCATTAACGGGTGATTATCCGCTTAGCTGCTATAGCATTATTTAATCTAACGTTAACGTTAGCTGCTAAGTTACACACGAACTAAAATTACACTCTATTCAACAGATTTCAATGCAATACCTTTTAAACATTTATTGATATTTGTTAACATATTTATTTATCTAAAATGCAACTGGGGTAATGTTAACGTACATACATTAAGGCCATGAACATAACGTTTAACTTTAGACTGTTAAAGAATAAAAAATGTCTTCTTACCTGATATCTTCAGTATTTTTACAGACCACGTAACGTTACGACCCCTTCATCTGTTCACATTCCAGCTTTTGTTCTTCATTGACATATCACAACTCACATTCGCTCAAAATAAGAATTTAGAGGGAAATTTATAAAATAATCCGTGTCCGACCGGGTAATAATCAGCAGCAGCTGCTCACCTCACACACCGACTCAAACAGTAAGTTTAACGGACGTATTTTCAAACTTAAAATAGGCGCGCATATTTGTCATTGGCCAGTTTCCTGGAAGACAGAAAGATTAACCAATCATGATCAAAGTAAAACGGTGAAACAACCAATAACAATAGTTTCAGCGTGGTAACGTAGCGAAATATGTATAATGTATTTAGTATTATTTGCAGTCTGTATTTAATTAATTGGTCGAATGATGTTTTCATGACAGCGATGAATAAAAAATTAATAATGCATGATAAACTGTTAGGCAAGCACACAGTATTGTAAATCCACACAAAATCACGTAAAGCAAAAAGTTTCTGCTGCTCTCTTGCGGTTAAAATTATTGGAGAATTGTCAATAATGATAATAATTATATTTTAAAATATCCATTGAAAGGCTGTATTATGATCAGAATATCATTAAATGCTAATGATAATAATACTTTAAGAGGCAGATATTGTTGTATGTTGTTGAAAACATTACGTTGTTTCAACGTATACAGATCTTGTAAAAATTTCAACGTTGATTTAGAAGTGTTTTTGTTAACATTTTTCAACCATTTAGGATTAGATGTTATATCAACGTTGTTTCAACGTTGAAACAACAACTGACATTATTTCAACCATATTTCAACGTTGAAGGTCGGTCGTGTGCCGGCTGTTTTTTTTGCCAAATGTGTCGCTGTGCATTATGGCCAAACCGCCAAACATCTCCACTTTGGTCTCATCTGTCCAAAGGACATTGTTCCAGAAGTCGACTCGGTTACTAACGTAACCTCGGTTCCCTGAGAGGAGGGAACGAGTATTGCGTAAGTAGCTTACGCTATGGGAAAACTCCTTTTCTCGAGAATATTGAAGTCTTTATGTAAAACGCATTGCAGCTGCACAGCTGACAGCAATGAACGAAGGAACTCGGTCATTGGCTGTGCTGCGGCAACTTGCTTGAACCAATGACGGGGCGACTCTGAATGCGCGACCAATGAGCGCGCTTCGCGCCTGCGCGCGTCAGAGCCCGCCAAGATGGGCGTGGCCAAGCTATATATTGGGCGCCCCGTCATGAGAGTTCTTTAGGTTAAAACGACTGAAGCGAACTAACCAAGCACAAGCACGGCAGCTTACGCAATACTCGTTCCCTCCTCTCAGGGAACCGAGGTTACGTTAGTAACCGAGTCGTTCCCTTTCGAGAGGTCTCTCCTATTGCGTAAGTAGCTTGCGCTATGGGAACACCATGCAAAACGCCGTGCGTGCTGAACTTCGCCTTATGATAGCCAGAGGCAGGTGCCTGAGCTAAAAAGCAAAGTTATCATCCAACTAGCCGGCAGAGGCGAGCTTTATATGTGGGAAAAAATACAGAGCGGCTAGAAGGCGCTCAGTGTGACACAAGCACATACATAATCTAGATACGAACTCGCAGTTCAACTAGCATTATGCTGATAGCACATTGGAATGCAATGTCGGGACCTGTAGGTTGTAGAATCTGATAAATGTGGACGGTGAGGCCCAGCCTGCCGCCGCACAAATATCCTCGATCGGTATCCCGCTCGACCATGCCCAGGAAGAAGCCACACTCCTGGTGGAGTGTGCTTTGACTCCCCAGGGGCATTGAAGTCCCTTAGCTTCATAAGCCAGAGCTATAGCTTCGACTATCCAGTGAGAGATTCTCTGCTTTGAAACGGCGGAACCTTTCGTACGGCCGCCAAAGCATACAAACAGTTGTTCTGTCTGTCTGAATAGGGCAGAACGCTCCAAATACACTCTGAGAGCCCTAACGGGGCAGAGTAGATTAGCGTCGTGTTCGTCTGCTGAAGACGAAAGCGCAGTTAGGGAGATAACCTGTGCTCTGAAGGGAGTGGTGAGCACTTTAGGAATATACCCATGTTTCGGTCTAAGGACGACCCTGCAGTCGTTAGGTCCGAATTCTAGGCAGGCAGCGCTTGTTGAAAGCGCGTGCAGGTCGCCCACTCTCTTGACCGAGGCGAGTGCCAGCAAGAGCGCCGTCTTGAGCGAGAGCTGTTTAAGGTGCACGGTTCGGAGTGGTTCGAACGGGGGCCCTTTAAGAGCGTCTAGGACCGTAGCTAGGTCCCAGATCGGCACTGAGGGGGGGCGTGAAGGGTTCATCCTCCTGGCGCCCCTTAGGAAACGAATAATTAGGTCGTTTCTTCCCAATGGACGTTCCATTACAAGGTCGTGTGACGCTGTGATGGCAGCCACATATACTTTGAGCGTGGAGGGGGTGCGGCCCGCCTCCAGAAGCCCTTGTAGGAAAACGAGTACACTCGTAATCTCGCATGTTACAGGGTTCAGGCCCTTGGTATTACACCAGTCACCGAACACTTTCCATTTCTGGGCATATAAGCGTCTCGTGGAGGGCGCCCGCGCCTCAGCGATGGTTTTTAGTGCTCCGCTCGCGAGGTTCCTGGGAACCCGTTGAGGGGCCATGCATGAAGGGCCCACAGATCGGGGCGGGGATGAAATATCATCCCGCTGGCCTGACTGAGGAGGTCTGGCCTCAGTGGAATCGGCCGTGGTGCAGATTGCATTTGCATCAGATCTGGAAACCATGTTTGGTTCTTCCAGAGTGGGGCTATCAGCAGCACTGCGTTTCCCTCCTCTCTGACCCGACTGATGACCTGTGGCAGCATCGCGATCGGGGGAAAGGCATATAAGGGGCGGCTCGGCCAGCTCTGGGCGAGCGCGTCCGTGCTTTTCGTGAAGAAAAGAGAGCAGTGCGCGTTCTCCTTGGAGGCGAAGAGGTCGATCTCCGCTTTGCCAAAGGTTTTCCATAACCACTGAATCGTCAGAGGGTTGAGAGCCCATTCTCCTGGGAGAATCTTGTCTCTGGATAACATGTCTGCCCCCTGGTTCAGGGCGCCTGGCACATGCGCTGCTCTCAGCGAGCGCAAGTTGTGCTGGGACCATAAAATGAGTCTCCTGGCCATTGAATGCATGGAGCTCGACCTGAGTCCACCCTGGCGATTTATGTACGACACTACCGTCATGTTGTCCGTTCGGACCAGGACGTGTTCGTTTTTTAGATGTGGGAGCAGGGCTCTGAGAGCCAAAGCGACCGCTTTCATTTCCAGACAGTTTATGTGTAGGCGCTTCTCCGGGTTTGACCAAAAGCCGGAGACAGGCCTGCCCTCGTAAAGGGCCCCCCAACCTATTTTGGAGGCATCTGTCGTTATCATCTTTCTCCTTGTGTTCACACCCAGACTCACGCCTGACTGGTACCAGTCGGCGGCTTTCCAGTGCGTCAGGGCTTTTATACAGCCGTGGTTCGCTCTGATTAAAAAGTGGCCCGAACGCCACGCGTGAGTAGGGACGCGGCTCTTGAGCCAGCGTTGGAGAGGGCGCATATGCAACAATCCTAGCTGGAGTACGGCCGATGCTGAGGCCATGAGACCGAGCATCCTCTGAAACCGTTTGACGGGGGCGCGCGCGCCCGCTCTGAATGATGTTGCAAGGCGCCGGATGGTGAGCGCGCGCTCCGATGAGAGACGCGCTGTCATTTGCATCGAGTCTAGAACTATTCCCAGGAAAGAAATTCTCTGGCTGGGAGATAGTATGCTTTTTGCAAAATTGATTCTTAGACCCAGGCATTCTAAATGGCTGATAATCCAAGATCTGTGTGTTATTAGCTGACTCTCTGATTGTGCTAGAACCAGCCAATCGTCGAGATAATTCAGTATTCGCACTCCCCTTTGTCTTAGGGGGGAAAGTGCTGCATCCATACATTTCGTGAATGTACGGGGAGCCAGGGACAGGCCGAACGGGAGTACTGTGTACTGGTATGACTGTCCCTCGAAAGCGAATCTCAGAAACGGCCTGTGATGAGGCGCTATTGGAATGTGAAAGTAAGCATCTTTCAGATCCACTGAGAGAAACCAATCTCCTGGGCGCACTTGCGCGAGGATATGCTTGGTTGTTAACATTCTGAACGAGCGAATCATTAGTGCTTTGTTCAGGTGTCTGAGATCTAGGATGGGGCGGAGACCGCCATCCTTTTTCGGGACGAGAAAATAGCGGCTGTAAAAACCTGTCCCGCTCAGAGAGGGGGAAACAGTTTCCACAGCGCCCTTTTCTATTAGTTTGCGCACCTCGGTGCGTAGAACATGTGAACACTCTTTTCTCACTTTCGTCTCGACCACAGTCGTAAAACGTGGTGGCCTGCGAGCGAACTGGAGCGAGTATCCGTGCTTTACTATATTTAATACCCATTTCGGCATATCTGGAATGTTTTCCCATGCCGCTGCGTGTACAGATATGGGCTGAATACAGGCTAGGGGCGGGCCGCTGTGACGTAGGGACCCGGCTAGCGAATCGCCTGAGCTCATAGCTCTCAGGGGCGCGGGCGCGCGCTGAGCAGCTGAGTGAATGGGCGCGTGTGTGATTACAACAGTGCGCGCTGTGTTTGTAAAACTCGCAGCCTGAGCTGAGGTTTTGTTTGACACTGTAAGGGCAGTGTTTATAAGTGGGGGTGCATAAACAGTGGTAGGCACACGCGTCACTTTTATAATGTTTCCCGCTTTTACTGGGGATGAATTTATAACTGTGTGAACAGTGCTTGTGTGTAGTGGTGCGTACATGACCGTAGGCACGTGATCTACATTCATGGGAAGCGCAGCCTGAGCTGGGAATGAATTTGGCACTGTTTTGACAGTATCTGGGAATGCACACTTTGTGGACATGTGAACCCTTAGTGATGCAGGCAGAAAAAGACTCTTTTTGTGTTTTCTGTGCGTCGCCGTAAAAACGGCGTTTGTTTGCAGGTGAGCGAGCTCTGTGACTGGCCCATTGACTGCTGTATGGACATATCCAGCCGCCTGTAAGGGGACTGGGTAATGTTTGAGCTTTTGCGGAGAGAGTGGTCCGGCTTTTGCGAGACACGTACTCTCTCTTCTCATTTCTGTGGCTAGGACGGCTTTCGAGGCTCAGGGTTCAGCACAATCTTGGGCCGAGGACCCCGTCGCTCAGGAGGCGGCTTGCGGTTGTGAGAGCGCGAGCGGCGTCGAGCGTCAGCCTGAGGCGCGGGCTGAGAGGCGGTGGGGGCTGTTCTAGCCCGCTGCGGCTGCGGCGGTCTCTGTCTGCTCTGCGATGAGCTGGAGCGCTTTGGCAGGAAATGACGCATAGCTTGTGAAGCGTTCTGGGCCTCAGTGAAGCGTTCGGCGAAACCTTTAACCGCCGGTCCAAACAGCCCGCTGGTGGAGATAGGCGCATCGAGAAATGGCGCCTTATCCGCGTCCTTCATTTCAGTCAGAGTCAGCCACAGATGGCGCTCGAGAACAGTCAAATTAGCCATAGCACGGCCGATGGACTGGGCGGTGGCCTTCGTGGCTCGCAGAGCTATATCAGTCGCGCTGCGTAAGTCCCTGAAGGCTTCGGGTTCGGGGCCAGACTCGTCCATAGAGCGGAGAAGCTTGGCTTGGAACACTTGAAGTACCGCCATTGAGTGAAGCGCTGATGCAGCTTGGCCGGCGGCGGCGTAGGCGCGACCGGCGAGAGCAGAGGTAGTGCGGCAGGGTTTCGAGGGGTGGGAAGCTTTGGCTTTCCATCCGGAGGTGGAGGGCGGGCAGAGATGATTGGCCACGGCCTCCTCGAGGGGCGGCGTTCCCTCGTAGCCTCTTTCCTTCGCGCCGTCCACTGAGGAGAGCGAAGAAGAAAAAGAAGGCTTTAGGCGCGCAGAGTGGGGGGCTTTCCACGACTTGGTGAGTTCGTCGTGAACTTCCGGGAAGAAGGGAGAAGGCCTTTGCCGAGGGGCCTGCTGGCGCCCCTGCAGAAACCACTCATCCAGTCGGCTCCGGGTTGGCTCTTCGGGAGAAGACCAATCGAGCCCGAGGTCTTCCACGGCCTTAGAGAGGACACGGATAATCTCAGTATCCATAGTGGAGCCCCCGCTCGTGCTAGCTAGCGTCGACGGGGCGGGGTCGAGAGTGGAGCCCGGCCAGTCGTCCGATGCAGCGTCGATGGACAAGCTGTCGTCCATTCCCCCGTCGTCCTCGGACGCGCCGAAAGTCACAAGGCCCACCGCTCTGCCAGAGGGGTGTGGGTCCGGCTGGGTGAACTGAACCGGCGGTGGGGAAGGCAAGAGCGGTGGTGAAGCACGCGGAGACTGGCTCGGCGTGACGTCACTGAGCTCAGGTTCAGGAAGCCTCTGTGAGCGGCGCTTTTTCTTAGTGCGCGGCTCAAACAGAGGGGTGGCGATGGGCTCGCTCACGGCGAAAGCGGCGAGGCGAGCCCGTAGTGCGGAGAGACCCAGGTCATCACATTCCGGGCATCCGCCCTTGGTCAATGCAGCTTCTGCGTGGTCACGGCCCAGGCAGCGAGCGCAGATGATGTGACGATCCCCGTCCGGGAGAAGGTCTCTGCACGACGCGCAGGAAGGCATTTGAAACAACGCCTTAATGGAAATTTGCTCTTTCACAAATGTCGCGGGGCGGACAGATGTAAAATACTTGCGTATATGGCGCGCCGGATGGCTCAGTAGGAGGTGCTTGAAGGCGGCTGAAGGTGCCGACGTCCTCGTAGCAATCCCGCTGGTATGCTTTTCCACGGCGGCGAAGGCTTCCAATAATCCGGAGGATCCAGCGAAGAAGGTGTTCGCTGAAGGAGATTAAATCTAAAGAACTCTCATGACGGGGCGCCCAATATATAGCTTGGCCACGCCCATCTTGGCGGGCTCTGACGCGCGCAGGCGCGAAGCGCGCTCATTGGTCGCGCATTCAGAGTCGCCCCGTCATTGGTTCAAGCAAGTTGCCGCAGCACAGCCAATGACCGAGTTCCTTCGTTCATTGCTGTCAGCTGTGCAGCTGCAATGCGTTTTACATAAAGACTTCAATATTCTCGAGAAAAGGAGTTTTCCCATAGCGTAAGCTACTTACGCAATAGGAGAGACCTCTCGAAAGGGAACTTGTGGTTTGTTCAGATGCACATTTGCAAACCTAAGCCGTGCTGCCATGTTCTTTTAGAGAGAAGAGGCTTTCTCTTTACAGTCCTTCCATACATGACATTCTTGTCCAGTCTTTTTCTAATTGTACTGTCATAAACTTTACTATTTAACATGATAACTGAGGCCTGTAGAGTCTGAGGTGTAGTTCTTGGGTTTTCTGCAGTTTCTTTGAGCAGTGCACGCTCTGATCTTGGGGTGAATATACTGGAAACTGTCTTGAATGTTTTCCACTGGTGAATACTCTTATTTACTGTACAATAATGGACTTCAAATTGTTTGGAAATGGCCTTGTAACCCTTCTCAGATTGATTTTGCTTCTCTAAGATCATTGCTGATGTCTTTCCTCCTTGTCATTGTGTTAACACACACCTGAAGGCTCCAGACCAGCAAACTGCCACAAACCTTCTACTTCTATAGAGTTGGTCGCACTTGCTGATGATCAATTAATCAAAGGCATTTGATTAGCAGCGCCTGACTACCAAGGACCAGGATTTTTTATTTTGTCCTGATATGTAAAACCATAGAATTCAAAAGGGCGTCCTTTCTTTGTCACATGACTGTATGAATATGATATCAATCAGCAGCATGACATTGCAAGTATTTTGGTATTAAAGTGACAGTTCACCCAAAAATGAAAATTCTGTCATCATTTAGCCCTCGAGATGTTCCAAGTCTGTATGAATTTCTTTCTTCTGCTGAACACAAAAGAAGATATTTTGAAGAATGGCTTACCAAACAGTTGATGGGCACTATTGACTTTCCATAGTATGGAATAAAATATTATGGAAGTCAATGGGGCTTCTGTTCGGTTACTAACATTCATCAAAATATCTTCCTTTGTGTTCAGCAGAAGAAAGAAATTCATACAGGTTTGGGAAAAACTTGAGGGCGAGTAAATTATTTTTGGGTGAACTGTCCCTACCATAGTACCACCACAGTACTTAGATTTCTTATCACATGCTCTTGCTGGTTTTGATTGGCATCACTACTGTCAACCAATATGCAAATTTGTGCAGATCATTGAAACTGATCATGAAGATAATTAATGTTTCATAAAACGTGTTAAAGATCCTTTATTCATGTCTCACGCGTTGAAAAGTCCCTTCACATTTAATTTGTTTTTTTCTTTTGAAATTCATTTACATATACATGAATACACATCATTTTAGCATTTTTAGGGACTTTACAAACTTGTTATCTTTGTTTGAAAGTGGTTAATGATCGTTTTTAAGGATCTGTCAGAGTTGTTTTTTAGAAAAACCATAAAAGAAACAAGCGGTTTAAGTTGCCAAACACAAGTTCTGTTTTTATATTCGCTCATCACAATGAGCAATGAAAAAGCACTTTTAAAAGCGCTTTTATTTGCTGTAGAGTTTTCTTCATTTGCTATACAGATGAAACAAGTTCTTGGTGTTTCATTACAGGTTCTTCAGATCATTGTTTTGGTTTCTGGGTTGTTATTTTTTTAAAGAGGAACTATTATGCCCTTTTACAAAGTCTTGATTTTGTTTTGCGCTCTACTAGAATAAGTTTTCATGATATAATTTTAAATTTATTTGATCAAAAATACATACATAGGCTATCTGTTTTCTTTGCCATAGTAAACTCTAATTTATTCATGTGATCAAAGCTGAATTTTCGGCATCATTACTCCAGTCATGATGATAATTCATTTTAATATGCTGATTTGCTGCTCAGGAAACATTTGAACCGTTGAACCGTTATGTACACTTGTGGTTTGTTTATTGCAAAATAACTCCCGATTGTTTCTCTGTCATCTAAGCAAGGCTTCGTTTCCCAAACGCACTGGGCCTGTGAGCTCAGTGAAGCACCAGCATCGAACGCTCTCTGTGATTGATTGGTTTCGTCTTGTATACAGATGACTAGGAGAAAAAGTTCTATCCTACACAATTACCCACTAACATCTGCTTATTTTTCCACTTTGAAGCTTATTTTACAAACTGAATTGCGTGCTAAATTAATAAAAATTACTGGTAAAAAAATACACATTTGGATCGATATTTTTATGTGAGGATCGATCCTTTTCGATACCACGTCAGTATCGTAGTATCGATACTTCAGGATCGATCCGCCCACCTCTACCAGTCTCTATGAAGCCCCTCCTTCTGAAAAGCACACTTTGATCTAATTGGTCGACTGGATT
This sequence comes from Gila orcuttii, assembly GCA_026230005.1. Lineage (NCBI taxonomy): Eukaryota > Metazoa > Chordata > Actinopteri > Cypriniformes > Leuciscidae > Gila > Gila orcuttii. Next base: position 5,616,473 of record JAPDVR010000008.1, on the reverse strand, counting down.
GAGTGAGTTGTGATTGGCCAACCACTTCGAGCCTGTTTCGGAAATGTCCCGCCCCTTACTATAACTTACCCTTACCTTACCGCAACTCAACCAGGACCTTTCCCTTTATTTTGCGTTTGCCTTGGGCAGGAATTATTTATATAAGGAATATTGTGCCGTGTTTGTTCCTGGAAGAAAACTCAAGACTACAATGGAGGCATTTCAGGGAGTTCAGAAACAGTGACACTGATATAGAGAATAACTACCGCTGGAGTGGCTTTGTAACTTCATCTTTTTTTCTGGGCATGAGCGATGCTCAATTCACAAATGAATCACTCTTTTTAGTCGATTCTGTTCAAAGACTTCATCAAACAAGTTGGCAGATCTGTCTAAATCGGTTCGCGAATCAGTTTGAATTATCTGTTCAGTTCCTGCACGCACTGAATCGTCTGAAGCGCTTTCAATTCACACTTGACTCGAAGTTGTCTAACAGGAAGAGATTTAAGAACATCACAAGCGTTGGATGAATCGGCCGTGGACTACAGTACAGTCAAGTGAGAGCAAATCTTCAAATGCTCTCAGCAATTTATTTGATCAAAAATACATACATAGGCTATCTGTTTTCTTTGCCATAGTAAACTCTAATTTATTCATGTGATCAAAGCTGAATTTTCGGCATCATTACTCCAGTCATGATGATAATTCATTTTAATATGCTGATTTGCTGCTCAGGAAACATTTCATATTATTATCAATGTTGAAAACAGTTTCATATTTTTGTGGAAACCATGATACATTTTATGCAGAATTATTTGATGAACAAAGTTGAAAGAACAGCATTTATATGAAGTATATATTTTTTTAACAGTGTAAAACCCTTTGATCAATTTAATGCATCGATCCTTGTTGAATAAAAATATAAATTTCATTAAAAAAATCTTACTGACGTCAACACTTTGAACCGTTATGTACACTTGTGGTTTGTTTATTGCAAAATAACTCCCGATTGTTTCTCTGTCATCTAAGCAAGGCTTCGTTTCCCAAACGCACTGGGCCTGTGAGCTCAGTGAAGCACCAGCATCGAACGCTCTCTGTGATTGATTGGTTTCGTCTTGTATACAGATGACTAGGAGAAAAAGTTCTATCCTACACAATTACCCACTAACATCTGCTTATTTTTCCACTTTGAAGCTTATTTTACAAACTGAATTGCGTGCTAAATTAATAAAAATTACTGGTAAAAAAATACACATTTGGATCGATATTTTTATGTGAGGATCGATCCTTTTCGATACCACGTCAGTATCGTAGTATCGATACTTCAGGATCGATCCGCCCACCTCTACCAGTCTCTATGAAGCCCCTCCTTCTGAAAAGCACACTTTGATCTAATTGGTCGACTGGATTGAGTGAGTTGTGATTGGCCAACCACTTCGAGCCTGTTTCGGAAATGTCCCGCCCCTTACTATAACTTACCCTTACCTTACCGCAACTCAACCAGGACCTTTCCCTTTATTTTGCGTTTGCCTTGGGCAGGAATTATTTATATAAGGAATATTGTGCCGTGTTTGTTCCTGGAAGAAAACTCAAGACTACAATGGAGGCATTTCAGGGAGTTCAGAAACAGTGACACTGATATAGAGAATAACTACCGCTGGAGTGGCTTTGTAACTTTGCAGACCTTTTTCATGCTCAAACAGCAACATTACACACTAAAAAAAGCTGAACATGTTAAAAAGCATAATAAGACCCCTTTAAATCACCAGTACACAGTTGGCTCTTAATATGCAAGCATGTAAGTGAGTGTGAATATACTTGTGTTATTCTGCACAGAACCTATTGTGAAAGCAAAGAAAGCTACAATTGTGTGGGTGTCTGTGATACCAGAGGGTCTAATTGCTCCGTTCAGCCCATCAATTCAGCGTTACACTGTTTCCGTGCGGACGTGCTGGCGTACACACACACTGGATCCATACGCTCACCGCTGTACTTCTTCAACGGTCTCGAGTCAGGTACAACACTTCACTGAACAACATTAATGTGCATCTCTGTGCCGACTGTAGCTTTGAAACTGGAGGTATGAACACTTTGGACATAGCATACCACTACACAACTCTTACTACTTACTACTGTATATTTAGGGTGTATATTGTGCCTATAACTTCCATTATGCATATAATACCCAGACAACCTACACTACTGATGAAAAGTTTGGGGTCAGTAGGAAATTAACACTTGTCTGCAAGGATGCATTAACTTGATCAAAAGTGACAGTAAAGACATTTATAATATTTAAAACAAATAATCAGTTTAAAATAAATGCTTTTCTTTTGAACTTTGTTCACCAAAAATCCTAAAAAAAAATATGTATCACAGTTTCCAAAAAATTGTAAAGCAGCACAACTTTGCCTTTGCAGGAATAAATTACATTTTAAAATATATTCAAATAGAAAACAGTTATTTTTACTTTGATTTAATAATATTTCACAATATCACTGTTTTACTTTTTACTGTATTTTTCAATCAAATAAATGCAGCTTTACCGATCCCAAACTTTTCAATGTTAGTGTATATATTCTAGATATCTAGCATGCTAATGTATTAAATGTTCATGGCTTATTCATATCCAGTCATCCACACAATTCCATTGTAACAGATCAAGGTTGGTCATGACAACGTAAACAACAAGCAATAAATAAAGAGAACAAAAGCACATCCACACATTGTTTATTCCTTTCATATGATGGTGACACATGTCTCAGAAAATGTCATTAGAATGCATTATGCAAATGACTAATTTCCATCAATTGTAATATTTACAGTCAGTATTCATCATTCTTTGCACCTGTGTTCAGTGCCAAGGGCATTTCTGACCTCAGGACACAAAAACCTGTCAATATAGAGTTTTTTTATTTCCTGTTCTCCTTATCTTTCCTCTCTCTACTGCAGTGAAACTTCCTCCCCCACAGATTAAACATCTCAAGCCATCAGCTGGATGTTTGCGTGTGGTCTGGGGAATGACTGAGAGCTTTCCCAAGGATGAGAAAAAACACATACGGCTCCAAGTGGAGTTCACGACACATGACCAGGTTTATACATATGTCTATTATAATGAGCAAAAATATAAGAGTGAAAGTTCACCTAAAAATAAAAATTCTGTCATCATTTACTCATCCTCATATCATCCCAAACTAAAACTTATTTGATTATAATAATGAATCATATTTTGGTCTATTTCGCACACAAAGACTTCAGAAGATGCAGATTACAGTGCATAAGTCACTGTAAGGACTGCTTGTATGGTGCATTTCCACTAAAAACTTCTTCAAAAAGTCTCCTTTTGTGTTGCACAGAAGAAAGAGAGTGAGCAACAATAGAGCGATGATAGAATTTTCATTTTTGGTTTAACTTTCCCTTTAAGAGTGTCACGTGTGTGGTTTCTTTGTGAAGAAGAAGTGCACTTAATTGTATTAAAGGTGCACTAGTGTACTTTAGATCTTAAATGTATATTTTTTAAAGCTGTATTTATAAATGAAATAAGAGTACAATTGCATGCTTACACGTAAGTACACTTTTAAAAAGTACACTTTGCAATAATGTCAAAGTAAAAGCTTTACATTACATTTAAAATCATTATATTCAAACATATTGTCATGCTTTAAAGGAGCACACTTATTTTGATGTGTTGACTAACATACTAAATCATTTAAAGATGATCATTTTAGTTAAAATTACTTTTAAATTGAATTTTTTAATGTACTAAACTGCGACTTCATCATTACAAATATATGCAATTAAATATATATATAAATGCATTGTATTCTCACAATGTAATTCAAAATTCATACAATGTACTATATATTCTTTTAAAGTATTATGTCCATAATAAGTACTATTTTAAGCCCAATTCACCCTGCAACAACAGACGCCCGCCAGCCGACGCCAACATTCAGTGTGTTGTCGGATCAGTGTTTTGTCGGATCAGTGTGTTGTCAGAAAAGTGTGTTGCGCTTGTTTTCGTTGATTGAACATGTTGAATTTGGAGTTTGACAGGTTGTGTATTGTCTGAGAAGTGACGTACTTTAATCTGGTGATTGTCTGTGTGGATTGGTCTTTAAAAGTTGCTAAAGTCTACTTCTTTTTCACAAAGGTTAACAAACCTTTATTTGATTACACCAAATATAAGATTGGACTTATATTTGGTGGTTGTTATAATGAAACTCTCTCCTATGATCCTCGATAGACTCGATCACAGACTATACAAGCGTATTCCAATGAGACACTGGAGCTCTGTGACTTACACCCCGGATCCAAGTACACCGTGAGACTGAGAGCTCAGGACAATCGAGCACACGCTCACTGGAGCTCATGGACCTCTATAGACACCACCACAGCGGAGAAAGGTAAAACTCGGACATAGAGCTGCAGGGATGACTTATTTCTGTAGGCCAGCCTAGAAGTTAGCATTCCCACAACAGAGACCCCATAGGATTTTTCCATTGGCTTTTGGATGATTGTATAAAATTAGTGAAAGGTTATGATTCTTACATGTTTTGTTCATCATGATAATCTTGAAAAATGAACTTTTGAAGCCTAAATACTAAACTTAGGCTATAAACGAACTACACTACACCACAGACTTAAATGCCACCTGAAAGTGTGAGAGTTTGCAAGAGCGTGATTATAAACACAACGAGGCTGTGAAAGCAAACTAGAGAGTAGATGAGTTTACTTCAGTGTGATGATGTTTAATTAATCACCAACAAACTCTGCAGTCTCATTTAGACACTTGCAGCAACTGCCTTTTTCAAAACAAGTAAAAGCTTTTAAAAAATCACAAGGGGTATTGTATGTTGTAGAATAAAATGTGATAATAATTTGAGTTTGGGGTAACCACAAACCTTTTGTCTGCCGGTGAAGTACAACATGATCCTGGACAGGGCCGTCCATAAGGGGGGATAAAGGGGAACGTTTTCTGGGGCCCAGGCGCTAGGGGGGGCCCATGCAGTCCAGCAATAATTATGTTCATTCTAAATATAAACAGGTTACCATATTTTATTTTGAACCAAAAAAGTACCATTCATTTTTGAAAAAGTGAGAAAAAAATGCATTTTATTTAATGCTGCTTGAGTAAAATGTAGCCTGTGTCATAATGAAACACCCCTCTCCTGAAAATGGTCGTAACGTAACGTCAAAAACGCCAGTGCTTCGCGCCAGTTTGCGGTCAGCAGCAAAGTGACATGAACAAAATAATTATTAGCTATTGTAGTAGCCTACATTTAGTTGGTATGCCAGGTATGCAGTACTCGAGTACATTTCTAAAAAAAAACAACCTTTTACTTCGTTACGTTGGGTGACATTCCTCTCGTTACTTTATTTTAATGCAATACGTGTTAAATGCGTAGTTTATTCCAAGCGCGTTGTATCTTTTTTTCTGGGCATGAGCGATGCTCAATTCACAAATGAATCACTCTTTTTAGTCGATTCTGTTCAAAGACTTCATCAAACAAGTTGGCAGATCTGTCTAAATCGGTTCGCGAATCAGTTTGAATTATCTGTTCAGTTCCTGCACGCACTGAATCGTCTGAAGCGCTTTCAATTCACACTTGACTCGAAGTTGTCTAACAGGAAGAGATTTAAGAACATCACAAGCGTTGGATGAATCGGCCGTGGACTACAGTACAGTCAAGTGAGAGCAAATCTTCAAATGCATCATATTGTTTGCCAGCGTCAGCGATGAAGATCTTTATTAGTTGACCATCTTCGTATGCTGTCTGTGAATTAATGATTCCACAGGACGATACAATCGATTTCATTTCATTCAGGTAATACATTTTACAACCAAACAGATTATTACGCCACCATAGCACTACTACAAAGTATGACATCACCTGTTTTTTGGACATATTAAATGTATGAATTAGTGTACTCATAAATCTTAATTGTTCTTACCTTGAAATGTTTAAGTACAAAATACAATTTGCCAGTTCTGCTTACTTAAACTTTGAATTTCATAATCTAAGGCAATTGATTGGTAAAAAAACTTTTTTCGAAGGCTTGATTGTGTTTGTGGGGTGCACTGTAACGTGTTCATGCTTCATTTGTAACTTTACAGATGTTGTTTATGCTCAAACAGCAACATTGCACACTAACTAAAGTTAGAAAAGTGAAATCATATTCAACCACCCCTTTAAATGTTTTGAGTTTTGCCAACTTATTCGGGTTTACAGTGCAGATAGTTAGTTAACCTTAGTGTGTGTGTACCAATGTAGCCCCCGTCACTGAGTAAGTCTCTCTCAGTTAAATGTATGTTAATGAGAGAGAGAGAGAGAGAGAGAGCGCGCACACGCATGATATGAGTAGCAGGGGCGGTTTCTTCATTAGGGCGATTGGGCGACGCACCACCAAAGTGTGAAAGGGACTTTTTCAATCACATTCACAATCTCAATCATCACAGAGTTGCTACCCGCCGCTGTGCCTCTGGATATAGTCCAATCAGCGTCATGTCACGTTCTGTGGAGTACCGCCTCTTTTTGGGCGATTTCACTCTGGCTGGGAATCGCCCAGAGTGTTCCCATAGACTTACATTCAAAGATGTTTTTTTTTTTCGAACTGCAGGCACTGCAATGCATTGCATTCTCTATGGGTTCCGGGAGGGCTCGCACTAACGTGCTTACGTCATCATACGTATCCTTAACTTGTGCAGCGATTGGTGGGAACAAACATACACTATTAAAAATCCTAAAGATTAAGTGACAAATAATATTTGAAAACAATTTTGAATTTGAACAATAAGAAAAAATGAAACACTACTTTAATATCTTTATCAAATGTGATTTTAAAAATAAAAATAAAAAAGAGAACGAGAGCGAGAGAGACTGTTGGGACATCTCGGGAGTTGAGGCCAGTTGAACTTGAACAACGTCATGGCGAACGCAGTTAATTCTATCGTGTCATTAAAAGAAGTACCATTCAGCCGTCGTAGTAATCAGGACCAGAGCTCATTTCAGGAGCAGGAGTAAGTTAGCAACAGGAACAACAAGATCTAAAGGTCTTGGGAGAAGAAAGACAAGCAGAGGCTGTCTAAGGAGGTATTTATTGCTGACCATTTAAATACTCGAGTGTTGGAAAATCTCACTTTGTTTTTACAATCAGTTTAGGAAAGGATGGTAGCAGTCTTTTTTACTCCTAGCTTTGTACTTTGAAATTTGTACATTCCATTCGAACACCAACACAATCTTTATCCTACACGTCAACGATTCAGTCAACAATATTATTTGTCGCCACCTAGTGGAATCTTTAATAAAATAAACTATCTGGGTGGATTGAAAATGCATTTACTGGTCAAAAACCCTTGTCAAACCCCATTTGAGCTTGAATTTTGGTAAAATTTTAATTAACGTAACAACACACACACACACACACACACACACACACACACACACACACACACACACACACACACACACACACACATCATCGCTGTCGGACGGAAGCCTTGTATGTCCAAAACTGTTACTTTCAGGAAACGAAAGAAAACCTGTTTTAAGTTGATTCCTGCAAATCTCAAACACTAAAGTTAAATCTATTAAAAAGTCTGCATGCGATAAAGTTGATCTGAAACATTTGCCCCCCCTGAGAGATTTTGCAGGAGCCGCCACTGATGAGTAGCCTAGCAGATTTGGGGAGGGCCCATTCACTGGACCTTTTCAGGGGCCCAGTCATTTCTGTGGGCGGGCCTGATCCTGGATTAACATCTTTGTTGAGGGACAAGTTTACAGTTTATGTCAAGTTTAGGCTTACAACCAGGGTTAGGTTCTTCTACATCAGTGTTATTCACCTATTATTTCCCTCTGATTTTGGGAAGTTATGGGGCTAGGACTACATTTTCAGACAGGAATGTTGTTCCAGGATCAACAAAATTTGCTGATCCAAAAACATGTCTTTCTTGGCAAGATCACGGTGACCTGAGGCATTTAACTCAAAACCCATTTAAAAAAAAAAAAAACGATTGACTTGACTTGAGCCAGAAGTGCTAAAATACTAACTAATTTCCGGGTTTTGACCTACAAAAATACGTCATCCCTACAGCACTATTTCCCTTGTTAAAATGCCCCCTGTTATGCTTTTTCAGTATTACCTTTCATGTATTGTAGTGTATAATATACTGTAGCTGTTTGAAAGAAGTGATTCTGAACTGCCGAAACGAGTGGTCAGTAATTCCAGTCTCACTTCATGCATGAACCTACATAGGTTTGAAACAAATATGCATAATGCCAGCCTATGGTCTTCATTGGCTGCCTGCAAACAAGGTCTTCTTTGACCCTCAAACACTGTAGTTGAAGCTGAGACTGGAAGAGTTTGGTTCGTGTTGTCAACGTGGAGAAGATGCTGTGCAAATCCACTTTGCTGCTCTTCCAAAGGATGAGGTCCGTTTAGACACTGTGAGAAAAGAGCTGATGCTGCAATGTATATTATTAGAAAATTAAAGTGTTTTTTTACCTTGGATGCATGTAAGCCTATTGTAGGAGACTCCAAAACTAATTAGGAACCATTCAAATAGCATAACAGGGGCACTTTTTGGCTTGAATCTCTCAAATGAGCGTGCATTTTCACATCCCAACAAACAGACACTTGTTCAAAGCAATTCTAGACCCCTCGTTATGATCAGTTTCAGTGTTTGCTGACAAAGAGAGACATCAGTTTGAGTCATTTGAGTTTAGTAGTGTGGTTAAATGTGGATGAATATGAGTTATAGGATTGATCTTTCCTCAGCCCCGTCTGTGGCTCCTCGGCTCTGGAGACACATCCAACCGGCAGAAGAAGCTGGAAAGAGACGCCTCACCCTGCTCTGGAAGGTTTGATTTTGTTCTATAGAAATCTGTTTTCAAATATACATGATAAGGGTGATAGCGAAAGGCAGCTAAAGCACTGAGCTCAGAAAAACAGGCACCTCTTTTATAGAGCATTGTTGTAGTGCATTAGCTTTTTATAAAGATGATTCACCTATAATTCCTTGAAATGAGAATTAAAAACAGACACAAATGAGTCTGTTGATGTATAGTGCGATGTTATTGAGTTCTCTGACTTTGATTGCAGACTTTATCTTGGCACAATCTGAGCACAGTGTTTTTCGCAGGAAAAACATCACTATTTAATGTCATCGAGAGGCATTTGAGATGTTAAAAATACCCAAGTTGTGATTTTTCTTTCCTGTGAGATGGACCATTCTGGATGTATTTATTGGAAAATGTATTTAAACTTAACAATGGCATGATCATTAATATTTAATATGTTTATGTTCCCACCTGGCATACAGACAAAAACAAATCAACAGCATAAATATAGAGATGTACAGCAGTTCAACGACTGAAATTAAAGTCTCATTTATACTCACTTACTGTGCATATGGCTCAAGGCACTTTAATAACACTCTTTCAGATTTTCCTGTCAGCTTCAATCTGACAAACAGCACGACCACATCCTGCCTCCCCTGGCCTCCGCATATCAACTGATATGGCTGAATTTACCACCTGATTTAGTGATTAGACAATCTGTAGAGTATTCTATACCAGATTGCTTCTCTACTAACTTTTTTTAAAAGAGATCGTTCCCCCAAAATTGATAATCCTGTTAAAAATGACAACTCTGACAACTGTCATCATTTACTCACCCACATGTTGTTCACACCTCACCTGTATGACTGTTTGACACAAAAAAAGATAATCTGAAAATGTTTTGAACATACATTGAAAGTCAATGGGATCCAATGTAAAGTATCATCCTTCTACAAGAAGATCTAGTCCCTGACTTGTCCGTACCCTAATCTACTCGTTGAGTTTTATGGAATAATAATTGAGGCCTCAGTTCTCAGTCTTTCACTGCTTGCAATAACATTAGAAGGATAATAACCTCAGAATGGTTCCAGGCTCACAGCTGCTGTGATTAATATCTGGTGTGAGGTGATACGGCTCATTCTGTTGCAGAGGAACATTTGGAACAGGAAATGAACACAGAATCCAGTGCTAATTAAAGACAGAAGTGTGTCATGCATGTTTACATGTTTGTCATTTTCATTGCTTTATAGTCACTCTGTTACATTTAGTGTGGATCAACTAAAGCAGGACTAAATCTGTTCTGAGAAACAAAATAAACCAAGTAAATCCTTATTATCTACAGTGGTGTGAATAAGTTATTACCCCCATGCTAAAGTTGCCTAAAAAGAGGAATAAAAAATCATCTTTTGGAAATTGATCTTAATGCCTTAATTAGAAAAATGAGGAAAAATTCAACCTTTAAGGACACCAATTTTCTTTGTGTATGAATAATGTATCATAAATAAATAAATGTTCTTCCTTAAAATACAGGGTGCATAAGTCAGGACACCCCTATGTTAAATTCCCATAGAGTCAGGCAGATTTTTATTTTTAAAGGCCAGTTATTTCATGGATCCAGGATAATATGCATCCTGATAAAGTTCCCTTGGCCTTTGGAATTAAAATATCCACACATCATCACATTCCCTTTGCCATGCCTAGAGATTGGCATGGTGTTATTTCAGTTAGCCTAATAGCTGGTTTGATTTGCATTGAAAGATGATCTTATGGAAAGTACCCCATGCCAATCTCTCTGATTTTTTATTCCTCTTTTTAGGCAACTTTAGCATGTGGGTAATAACTTATTCACACCACTGTAAATCAGGGATTTTCAAACTGGAAAAAATGGGTGGAAAGTTTTATATAATTTTTTTAATAAAATTATTTTTTAGGGCTGTCAGTTTCATTTCAAACTTTCATTTCATTTTCATTTCATATGTTGGTAACACTTAACATAAAGCTTTTATGTGTAATGCATTATAAATGTATTTATTATGTTATAATGCACTATCTTTTCATAATTAATTTAATTTAAAATGCATTATAATATTTGCAGATTCTTTGCAGAAATTGGTTGCTTGTTATGTGTTTTAAATGCATTATACTTTCTAAAGGTGTAACAATGAATTGATAAGTATTATAAATATCTAGTTTAGTCATGAAACTCTAGAGGTCGCAGGCTGATACATCCAATATGCAAGCAATCACATCATTACTGCATGACACAAGCTGATTGGTCTTTGCTGATCCTGCAGCCAATGAGATTGCTTGCTCAGCATTTAAATAGTCTGGTTTATTGTTTGCCGTAAGCTAGTCCTGCAGCGTTTCTCTGAAACCCTCCACCTCCCCCAGCTCCACCTGTCTAGATCTGCTACCGGATTTATGGATGTCTATTTAAGCCGCAGCAGCAGCATAACTTGCATGCTTACAGCAGCGTGTCTTAGCAGTAGCAAGTCCATACTTGCTCTGTAGCTGCGGCTGTGATGAAGACGTCAATGTTTGTCTGCTTTTCATGGCCCTTTTAGCCCCTGCTGGTAGATCTTGTGACTACACTATCTGCCTGCATATGCATCTTACTCCAATGACCTGCTTTAAAGCATGACTAATTATTCATATTAATTAATATCTTTGGGTTTTGTGTGTGTGTTTCAGCCTGTCTCCTGGCCTGAGGTCAATGGTGTTGTGCTGAGTTACTCGGTGTCCTGTCGCAGTGAGCTGGATTCATCTCAGTGGACCTGCAGTGCATTAAACGCATCCAGAAGCTCCTATGTCCTCTCCGTCTCAGCCGATCCCTGTCACTGCAACCTGACGGCTACCAACTCTGCCGGGACGTCCCCTCCAGCTCACATCTACATACCCGCCCACACAGATGCAGGTAAATCACTGATGTGATGCGTCAGCGTGTTTGGGAGTTTCAGTGGAATTGATGTGTTGGGAAAGGCAGATAATAACCACTGGACTGGTTTACATGGTTTAGCTGGTCCAAACCGGTGGTCATTTATGGTTGCTAGTTGGTCCAAGCTGGTCTTTATGCAACTTGCTACATTAATGTAGAATTTAATGTGCATCACAGGTGTACATATCATATTTGATTAATTCAATGAATTTGAATGTGTTATCTTTTCTATATAATATAAATAATATAATATTGTTTTGAGTCTTTTGCAGTTAACTCAAATAAAAAAATAAAAGGAGAAATTAATCAAATGAGAATAAGCAGCTTTCTTTTTTAAAGTATTCTCTGATTTGTGTTGAAAAAAATTATTTAATATACAAACTTTTTTTCATTTAATTTTTTTGGGAAAAAAACAAAAAAACTGTTGCTTTCTTTAACTTTATTCATCATGACATCCTGCAAAAATCTCAAAGCAACTTTCTTGTGGACGTCTAATGAAAAAGTGATGATTATATGGGAAATTCTGCACAAGAATTCATAAAACAACATCATTATCAGAAACCTTGCGTTCATTTATCCCAAACTTATCTCCCATTTCCTGTCCTGGAAGAACTCCCTCCCCCTGAGAATTTCAGCGTCACCCCATTGGATGACACTCGTCTGAAGGTGGAATGGACAGCTGCACTGAACCAATCAGAGAGCGGCTTTGTGCTACAGTGGAGTTCTGTGCCTCACAGTGGACCAGCGAGTCTGCACTGGGAACATATGAATAAAACAACAAGAAGTTTTAATCTCACAGGTCTGATCAATTACTTATACTCCTATAGAATGCGCACTAAGTCATTTTTTGTTTGTTTTTGCTGGTCGATATGACAGTGGCCTGTTGGTGTGGATCACATCACAAGTTCATAGTTACTGGTGGCTTTAATATATTTCTTTATTGACTTCATTTTATCTTCATCTTTAATAAGAAGTGTTAGGTTTTCCTTTTTCGTCCTTAGATGAAAAAACATACTGCCGTCTTTTACTAATCATAGTTTAATCAAATAACTCGAACAGTATAGTTTTAATCCACGTCTATGTGTGTGTTTCAGGTCTTCTGCCAGAAGTCCCATATAATCTGTCAGTCGTGAGTCTGTATGGGCGACGGGCAGGAAGTGACAAGTCTGTCATTGCTTTCACACGGGAAGGAGGTTAGATATTACACTGAAAGATGTTCATTTATTGGAACTGAAGGTGTGGTGGTACTGCAATAGTGTATTTGTCAGTCATATGCCATGCTAAAAAAAAAGGTTAAAAAAAGCACACAGAAACATGACCTTTAGAGAAGAATGGGGCTAGTAGTAGGATGTATAACTGTAAGGTTTTGAGTCAAAAGTCCAAATACATAATTGTAGTACTATTTACATTTAGATGAAAAGCCATTACATGTGTTGTTGAAGATTTATATTTATGTATATAAAAGAATATTATATTTATATATGTAAGTATATTATATATAAGTATATTATGTAGTATTTTATATAGTATGTCATGTTTCATATGTGTAAGGAACTCAGCTTTTTTGGAAATATTAATAATCAATAATATCTTGTTATTATTGATTATAAATATTTGGGTCAGTTAATTGGATAAACTTGATGTGGCTGAATTAATATTACAATCAATTAATCAGTTCGTCCAACGAACTCTTTTGATTATTAATTTATTCTAAGAAAAGGGTATCTTCCATGGCCACAGAAGAATAATTATTTCTTCACATGTACCGCACGTTGAGCCAGTAGCAAAAACCGTGATCATAAAGTGACATTGTATTGCAAACAAAGCAGAACCAAATACATATTATGTACAAGTTTTATTAACTAAATATAGATATTTATATGAATATAAATAAACTAAACAACATACACACATGAATACATAAATAGGTTAGTGATAGGATGAAATTGGAAACCGGAAGAGGGTCTATGAGAAGAACCATCAGAATTTCATTTTCACATTTCATTGAATTGAATACTTGCATTTGTAATGGGAACAATTCTTGAAGTTGTTGAAAATTGAAGTCGTTGATGGTTCCGGCAGTGTCAAGTGGAAGTTGGTTGAGCGTTCTCTTTCTCCAGGAACGCATGATTGGTTTGGTCAAGGCCTGGGACTCTGTTGAGGCCACGCCGAGTACCCAGGAGAAGTGAGGAAGTCGGAAGGATGGGTGATTGGAGTCGTTGTTGGTTGGAGTCTTTGTTCCAAAACTCCTGAGATTGTCTTTGTTTCTTTGTGAGAGAGTCTCCTCTCTTTTCCATGAGGCCGGATCTGGTTGGGATCCAGGCCGGCTGGAAGGCCTCTTGGCCCCCATGGAGGGGGGAGGGGGGGGGTTTCCCCGTATCACCCGAGACCGTGTTTGCGGCAGGATGGAAAACCAAGAGAGGGCGGTCACTATTGCCTGTCTCTGATATAGTCTGAAAAAGAACCACCCCTAAGGTTTGAATGGACCTATGAGTAAGGTGACATGTCCAAGAGGGGAAGCGGCTTTTAGTTGATTTATGGTCTTTGTCCCCAGCGTACTTAGACTGTTCATTCAAGCTCAAATAGACATAACAAATTCAAATTGCATTCTAAGAGAAGGTGATGTACATCAAAGTATGTGTCATTAAATGAGGATTAATTAGGTAGGAAGAATGATACAGGTGAAGTTATATTGACAGTTGGGTCATTGTGCAACCACATACACCCCAATCAAACATACCATGTTGTTATACCTAATAGTACATGAGACAGTAAATCATCACAGTTTCTGTGAGGCATGTTCCTTCATAGATCAGAGTAATACCGCAAAGTTTATTTAATTAAAGATTGTCTCTCTCTCTTGAGCATGTGGCGCATGTGGCCACATTCCTTTGAGGTCGTAAAAGTCTGTTATCAGTCTTAAAGTGTTTTGTAACCGGACACCCGGCTGACAAAGTAACTTCATTTGTGAGGTTAGTTTTGGGGGAGAGTTTCATAGACCTTTATATTGATTAAATATAGTGAATATGAATAATTAGTGTGTGTCTGAATGGTCCAGACCCTACATATGTCACCCCATATATTGTGACAACATGCCCCAGTCGCCCTTAAAGGGATAGATCACACAAAAATGAAAATTCTGTCATTAATTTCTCACCCTCATGTCGTTCCAAACGGAGTATTGGAATCGGAGTACAAATTAAGATTTTTTTTATGAAATCTAAGAGTTTTATGTATCTCCATTTACAGCTACGCAATATATTAATAATAATAATAATAAAACAGTGCAGCTACTCATGAATTTGCATTACGTTCGACTACTGTACTCATCAATCCAGCTCATGGCAATACCAGTATCTAAATTATCAAGATGAACACAATGAACAGTGTCTGTGTGTTCATGTAGTTAAAGTAAGCTTGTACAGGTGAAACTCGAAAAATTAGAATATCGTGCAAAAGTTATAATTTTGATGATTATGGCTTACAGCTTATGAAAAACCCAAATTCAAAATCTCAGAAAATTAGAATATTACATGAAATCAATAAAAAAAATAATTTTCAATACAGAAATGTCGGCCCTCTGAAAAGTATAATCATGCATATGTATATAGTTATGTATACTAAATGTATTAGGTTCACCTTTTAATTTGAATTACTGAAATACATGAACTTTTGCACGATATTCGAATTTTTCGAGTTTCACCTGTAAGTGTAAACAAAGGCACATGAAAATCATTGCTGCCGGTGTGAATGCATTGACTGATGTGTTCCTGTGTATCAGCGCCCTCTGTCGGCCCAAAGATGACAGTGCTGGAGACGAGCAGCAGCGTCGTTGTTCTGAAATGGGAACCGGTTCCTATAGAGAAACTTCATGGCTTCATCCAGAATTACACTGTTCTGTACAGTATAAATGGCAAAAGTAAGACGCACACTTATCCTCACAAGCTATATCAGAACTATTTCAGAGCAGAACTTTCATTTTTGAGTTTGTGTCTGTATCTGAAGGTGAGAAGGTTTACACTTCTGCTGAACAGATTTCTCTGAGTGGACTAACAGCAGGAATCTATAACATCTGTGTAATGGCTCACACTGCAGTAGGGGGCGCCGCTGGGCCGTGGCACATGGTGGCTGTGGGTATGACACCATTTGGGTTGAATTTTTGATGCATTCATTCATGCATGCCTGCATAAACACAATGTTATCTTTAAACCTGTTTGTGTGTGTCCAAAGGGCTTGAGGATGTACAAGTGATCCCCATACTGCTGTGCTCACTACTACTGAGTTTTCTGATACTAATAATCCCATTATGCTTAAGAGTGAGGTAAGAGAACTTAAGAGAAAATAAATCATGATTCAGTTATTAAATTGATACTCATTCAAAGAGAGCATTAATAAACATGGTCCAATATTTATGCATCTCAGGACAACCTCAAATAAACGGAGATAGCATATAAAAAACACTTTGCAATGCAGTATGTTCTTTTATTTAAATAAAAATGTCAGTGTTTATTTAATATGATAACATAATAGCATGCAGTACTTATTGTCTCTGTATTTATGTTTGTTTTTTAGGATTAAACAGTGTCTGTGTCCAACTGTACCAGACCCCTCTAAAAGCAGCCTGTCCATCTGGTCTAACACTAAACCATGTCAGGTAAACACAACGCTAGTTCGAGTTATTCAGCATGGTCAGTGATTCTTCAATACGACCCACATGCTGATGATAGGAGGAAATATATACACCTCTTGGTATCAATATAATCTTTAAACTAAAATCTGTAGGTAAAAATAATTAATGGTATTTCTCTCTTTATTCTGTTCTGAACCATCATTTAACTCATAATTACAACTCGGACTGTTGGCCAGACGCGTCTCAAGCCATTATACGGCTGGAACCGCAAATACGGTTGGAACATTGGTTGTTGGTCGTAGAGCGAGACACTGCTTCAGTGCTGTTCGCCCTGCGATCGACTGCTTTTGTCAGCCTCGTTGCCCGCTGTGAGTTTGTTTGTTTGCATTTGTTTGTTTGCGCAAATACGGTTGGAACATTGGTTGTTGGTCGTAGAGCGAGACACCGCTTCACTGCTGTTCGCCCTGCGATCGACTGCTTTTGTCAGCCTCGTTGCCCACTGTGAGTTTGTTTGTTTGCGCAAATACGGTTTGAACATTGGTTGTTGGTCGTAGAGCGAGACACCGCTTCACTGCTGTTCGCCCTGCGATCGACTGCTTTTGTCAGCCTCGTTGCCTGCTGTGAGGTTGTTTGTTTTCCCGTCTATCGTGCGTCTACATTACACCCATACCACTAAAAAGACGGTTTTTACCCAAGACTTGAGTCATAAATTAGTATAAATATTAATAGCATCACTGGTTGCATCATTGCTAACTTGCTGTCCATCTGTTAAAATGGCGAATATATCAGGTGTATGTTATCTACCTTTTGGTGCAGATGAGAACAGATCTGATTTGCTCGCGGTGCAGTCTGAATTAGAAGCTGTAGAAAAGCAGATCCGTGACCTTTTAGAGAGATAAGCTGAGCTGAGAGACCGGCGTTTAGCTCTTGAAACATCACGCACTGATGCACACGGATCAGTGATTAACGTTAGTAATCCGCTGACGCTGACCTCGTCTACTCCGTGCATTTCTCAGCATTGGTCCCGAGCGTCCAGGTCACGATCAGCCATGATTTCATTCACTCCGGCTCCAACACACCACCACAAAGCCTGGGTGGTTCCGCGGAAGCCGCGTGCCAGGACAAGAATCTTTTCGCCCCTCCTGGTTTTCGAGATCTCCACTCAGAACCGCTTCTCCCCTCTTCGCGAAACGGAACGCGATGCTGTGATCATCGGCGATTCCACCGTCCGACACGTCCACGCTACGTTAGGTAAAAGTAAGGTGCACAGTCACTGCTTTCCTGGTGCTCGTGTTCTCGATATCACTGCGCGGGTAACTGAGATCTTGAACGGTGACGAGCGCGTCGGAGCTGT
Source organism: Gila orcuttii (assembly GCA_026230005.1). Taxonomy (NCBI): domain Eukaryota; kingdom Metazoa; phylum Chordata; class Actinopteri; order Cypriniformes; family Leuciscidae; genus Gila; species Gila orcuttii. The sequence goes on along the minus strand of JAPDVR010000008.1, from coordinate 5,598,738 downwards.
TGTGCTGCACGCGGGAGCTAACGACATTAGGCTGCGACAGACGGAGGTTCTGAAGAAAGACTTCAGGAGCCTTATCGATACGGTACGCAGCACATCGCCTGAAACATCGATTATTGTGTCTGGATCGCTTCCTACGTACCGACGAGGGCATGAAAAGTTTAGTAGATTATTCGCGCTAAATGAATGGTTATTGTCATGGTGCAATGAGCAGAAACTGATTTTTGTAAATAATTGGAATCTGTTTTGGGAGCGACCAAGGCTCTTCTGCGCTGATGGCTTACACCCAAGTAGAATCGGGGCAGATCTTCTGTCGGATAACATCTCCAAGATGTTAAATACCATTTGACTAGTAACCAAAAATCCAAATCACAGTCTCTACTGCACCAATTTAATTGATATTAATACTAGTGTAGAACATTGCATAGAAACTGTGTCTATTCCTCGTTTACTAAGATCAAATAATAAATCTACTGCGGGATCTAGAAAAAATCTAATTGTTATTAAAACAAAAAATCTCGCTATTAGTGAACAAAAACAATTTCTAAAGCTAGGTCTTCTAAACATTAGATCGCTCACACCTAAGGTGGTTATTGTAAATGAAATGGTCACAGATAATAATTTCGATGTTCTGTGCCTTACTGAAACCTGGCTTAAACCAAATGATTATTTCGGTCTAAATGAGTCTACTCCGCCAGGATACTGTTATAAGCATGAGCCCCGTCTGATTGGTCGTGGCGGCGGTGTTGCAACAATCTACAGAGATATCCTTAATGTTACTCAGAAAACTCGTCATAGGTTTAATTCGTTTGAAGTGCTAAATGTTACGCTCTTAGATGTAAGAAAAAAATCCCTATTATCTCTAGCATTGGCTACCGTATATAGACCTCCAGGGCCTTACGCCAATTTCTTAAAAGAGTTTGCTGACTTTCTATCAGATCTTTTGGTCAACGTCGATAAAGCATTAATTGTTGGAGATTTTAACATACACGTAGATAATTTAAATGATGCGTTAGGGGCTGCGTTTACAGATTTATTAAACTCCTTCGGGGTCAAGCAAAACGTCACCGGACCAACTCATCGTCTTAATCATACACTCGATTTAATTATATCATATGGAACCGATCCAACCGATATAGATATCATTCCACAAAGTGATGATGTCACTGACCACTACTTGGTAACTTGCATATTACGCACTGCTGTAATATGTCATGCTGCGCCACGTTATCGACCAGGTAGAACAATTCGTCCATCCACCATAGATCATTTCTCAAATAGCTTATCTGATCTGTCTCAGCTGCTGCCTGAACCCAAACAAACAGATGAATTAGATGAACTAACTAGCACTATGAGCACCATTCTCTCTAGAACATTGGATATTGTTGCACCCATTAGATTAAAAAAGGTCAGAGAAAAAAGTATAGCACCATGGTACAATAATACTACGTATGTTTTAAAGAGAGAAACCCGTAATTTAGAGCGTAAATGGAAAAAAACTAATTTAGAGGTCTTTAGAATCGCGTGGAAAGACAGTATGTCACTTTATAAAAAGGCACTTAAAACGGCCAGGGCTGAGCACCTCAGCAAATTAATAGAAAACAACCGAAATAATCCAAGGTTTTTATTTAATACCGTGGCTAGACTAACAAATAAACAGACGTCGTCTGAACAAAATACCTCGTTACAGTTTAGTAGTAATGATTTCATGAACTTCTTCACCGAGAAAATTGAAAGCATCAGAATCAAAATCGTAAACGTTCGATCTTTGCTCGCGCCTTATAATTCGGCCGCAATTATCACCCCGCAAGAACAATTACAATGCTTTACAACAGGGGTGTCCAAACTCGGTCCTGGAGGGCCACTGTCCTGCAGAGTTTAGCTCCAACCCCAATTAAACACACCTGAAACAGCTAATCAAGGTCTTGATTAGCTGTTGAAGGTCATTAGGCATGCTAAAAACTTATAAGCAGGTGTGTTGAGGCAAGTTGGAACTAAACTCTGCAGGACAGTGGCCCTACAGGACCGAGTTTGGACACCCCTGCTTTACAACCATAGAACAAAAAGAGTTAAATAAACTTATCACTTCATCTAAAACAACATGTTTATTAGATCCTATACCAACTGAACTACTGAAAGAAGTGTTACCTATAGTGGAGGAGCCTCTTCTCAATATTATTAACTCATCTTTATCTTTAGGTCATGTTCCAAGAACGTTCAAGCTGGCAGTTATAAAACCTCTTATTAAGAAACCACAATTAGATCCAAATAACCTAGCAAATTACAGACCCATTTCGAATCTTCCATTTATGTCAAAAATATTAGAAAAAGTTGTGTCCGCTCAACTCGGCTCTTTCTTGCAAGAAAACGACATCTATGAAAAGTTTCAGTCTGGATTCAGGCCACATCATAGCACTGAAACTGCGCTTGTTAGAATCACAAATGATTTACTTTTAGCTTCGGACCAAGGCTGTATCTCAGTACTAGTTTTACTTGATCTTAGTGCTGCGTTCGATACTATAGATCACACAATACTCTTAGATCGACTACAAAATTACACTGGTGTTCAAGGACATGCATTAAGCTGGTTCAGGTCATACTTATCTGACCGCTACCATTTCGTCTACTTAAATGGAGAAAAATCGATTATAACTTCAGCAAACTATGGAGTGCCGCAGGGATCTGTGTTAGGCCCTTTATTATTCTCAATATATATGCTGCCACTTGGTAATATTCTAAGGAAACATGGAATTAGTTTCCATTGTTATGCTGATGACACTCAAATATATATTTCATCACGGCCAGATGAATACGCTAAATTATCCAAATTGACAGATTGTTAAAGATATAAAAGATTGGATGACGCGTAATTTTCTTTTATTAAATCCAGACAAGACAGAGGTAATACTTATCGGTTCTAAAAACCGTCCACAAAACCTTTCACAGCACGACTTTAACATAGTAGGATGCCCTGTTATTTTATCCGCTACAGTAAAAGACCTGGGTGTTACATTAGACTGCAACCTGTCTTTTGAAAAGCATATTTCATGTTACAAAAACTGCCTTTTTCCACCTTAGAAACATTGCTAAGCTACATAATATGCTATCAGTCTCTGATTCAGAAAAGTTAGTTCATGCATTCATGACCTCGAGACTAGATTACTGTAATGCTTTATTAGCTGGTTGTCCTGCATCCTCAATAAACAAGCTACAGTTAGTCCAAAATGCAGCCGCTAGAGTTCTTACTAGATCAAGAAAATATGATCATATAACACCGATTTTATCATCACTTCATTGGTTACCTATAAAGTTCCGTATTAAATACAAGGTATTGCTTTTGACTTATAAAGCTCTAAATGGTTTAGCTCCAGTCTATTTAACGGATCTTCTATCGCCTTACAATCCATCGCGCTCTTTAAGATCACTAAATTCAAGGCTTCTGGTCATTCATAGGATATCCAGATCCACCAAAGGAGGCAGAGCATTTTCACATTTAGCTCCGAAGCTCTGGAATAGCCTTCCTGATATTGTTCGTAGCTCAGACTCGCTCTCCCAGTTTAAAACTAGACTGAAGACGCATCTATTTAGCCAGGCATTCATATACATTTTTTATCTTACAGTTACTGTAAATTCGACCTCTAGTTCATAAACGCCAGAGGAGAACTGGCCCCCGACTGAGCCTGGGTTCTCCCAAGGTTTTTTTTTCTCCATTGGGTCATCTGATGGGGTGTTAGGACACCATTAGGTCACTGGATGGAGTTTTTCGGTTCCTTGCCACTGTTGCCTTTGGCTTGCTCAGTTGGGGATATTCAAATTAATTAACCAATCATACTATTGATCAGCTCTACCAAACTTGGATGTATTTTTTCCAGTAATAAACAAACATTGTTAAGTTGTTTTGATTGATACTGTGAAGCAGCTTTGATACAATCTGTATTGTGAAAAGCGCTATATAAATATATTTGACTTGACTTGACTAATGGCAAATTAATTGTATCTCTTGCTACAGTCTTGGAAAAAAAATCCTTCCATATTAATGTCCAAAGATGTGGCCTAAAAACATGTAGTTTCATCATTTTGCTTCTCAAGTAAATATATATTGATTTAAGTATATTTAGATATTTTTACTGGAAAACATATATACCAAAAAATTCTGAGGACGAAAAATATTTTTTGTATACAGTACTCAGTTTCCACTAATTCTAACAATTTTTAATAAAGTTTTGTCAAAAGTTGGTGTACTTGGTTACCAAGAAGTAGACAACTGTGTCAGAGAAAATCATCCACAACATGAAATATGAAACATGAATGAAGTGAAATCCTGGTAAATACAACTTGTGAACAGAATATGTTTTTATATATTTATAGAATATTATTATAAATATATTATAAGTTTGGAGTTTTAAATAATTAACCAACCATGATCAAACCATGATCACAGGAGGGGTGGGATGTTGGTCAGGCAGCAAATAACCCACCCAAACAAGCAGTGGAGAGAGGCAGGTTCTCTCTGGTGAACAGTTAAAGGGTTGCGCTCCGCGAGTGAATGACAGGCGCTCTATGGATAGTACCTATAAAACCTATAGATAATAACTATTTAGATTCTGGAAACTCACTAACAGCGAGCCGAGGATCAGTCTCTCTTCTAATGATTTGTGCTGCGCGTCCTTTATAAAAAGTTATAGACAATTCAACTTCGGCAACGCGCGGGCGCGTGCGTGAGGCGAGCATGACCGCAACAGTTTCACAGGAACGCACCCGCTTGTCGCTGCACCTTGTGCTCGACCACTTCACCTCACTCTTGGCTGATTTATACTTCTGCGTCGGACTTACGCCGAAGACTACGCTATAGACTACGCGTTGGTTTTCATTTATATCTCTGCGTCGTTGTCCGCGTTGACGCGCAATTACACATGCAGAGGGAGCATGTGAAACCCGGGGAGCGGTTCTAGCAATCACAGCGCTTGCGGTACGCGTAGAATTGACGTTACATTTTTGAAGAGGTGCACGTCAGGGTACGCCGAAGTGTACGCGCACTACACAGCTATGGCGTGAGTATAAAATATAAATTGTTTTTTTACTCTGTTTAATGTAATCTTACGTGGGAAACCATGGCAAGACCAAACCTAAGCTACTATAAGTAACGTTGGTCAACTTATATCTGTAGTAGTGATCATGACCTCTGACTACTACATAGACTGTTTCTGCTGCTCCCTGATAAAAGATACCTGTTGATACCTGTTCAGAAAAAAAAACAAGAAAACTAGACTCCTTTTAACAAACTAGATAAAAGTTAATGCCCTGGCAGTGGCAAATAGCTTTGTTTAAATATTTGATTCGATTGCATTAATGTTTAAGTTGAGATTTGAGATTATTGTGTAAAGGGAATACTGCTGGTATAAAAGCACCTTATTTGTTTAAAGTTATTGCACTTTTGTGTATATAGCAGTACATTTAAATCAAAAGTGCACAATACACTACTTTAGAAGTCATTATTCAATTTTGCGCATAACAATGCGATTAATCGCGATTAATCGCAAGAAAATCATGCGATTAAAAATTTTAATCGTTGCCCAGCACTAAAATATAAATATATATATATATATATATATATTTCAAACTACAGCAAGACCAGTTTCATGAAGTTTTCTCTTCTATGTTCAACAGCATAAGCTAACATCCACCATGAGCTCCATCATCTCTATCGGTCAAGCTACAAGCTATCAGGGTTATGCTGAGAAAGACTACGTCCCAATTCAGGTATTAACCTACCACACTGCTCGACGTGACGACACTGAGGCCGAAACCAAGACCAACGGCACTGGAACATACCTGGACCCCAAACCGGCTGAGGCCGAAACCAAGACCAACGGCACTGGAACATACCTGGACCCCAAACCGCCACCAACTCCAGCTTTCCCGACACATCTCTTCAACCAGAGCTACACCAAACTAGACCAAGTCATTCCTGCTGGATATACTGAAGACTTGGAGCCCTCCTCGGCCGATCTCTTGTTTGATTCCCTCTTCAGTTGTGAAAGGAATCCAGTAGATTTAAGTAGCTACATCCATGTGTCCCAGAGCTACATGCCGTTTGTTACAAGCGTAGCCGCATGCAGAACTCCCGAGCTCAACGAGTGTTCGCACTTCCTGCAGGTTTTACCGGAGGACACCAGAATATAGTTCATCACGGCGTAAACAACGAGTCCTACGTGACTGGGGTTTCACAATCCCACTCCGTCCAGCCAGCCCGACAAAACATGCCCTCATATCAATCACCATCTTTGTGTGCATTCTGATCGACAGATATACACAGGCTTGGGAAGTAACAGGATAGTTTGAAACGGCTTAAGGCTGGTTGTGACGTAAAGCCAGATGCAATGGATAACTGGTCCTCAAACTGTCCAGTGTAGACAGACTCAAGTCAATTATAGTTGCACTTGATTTACAGATGTTTCATTGGCAGGTTCAAGAGATTGGGTCTGCTCACTGTTCTGCCTGACACTGTGACCTAGCAGGAACTTTTTATCCGAGCTCTTCCCGTCAGATCTCGTCTAGGTCAAGGACTAGTCATTTCCATATGCCGTACCTCTCACTAAACCACTTTGATCTCAAGGAAAAAAAAGGTGCATAAACCACTGATACCAGTTACAAACTGCATGGAAAAAAATTTCCAGGTGGGAAAATTGCATGGAAACGTATTAAATATTTTCTGTTTCTAAGATAAAACAGTGCTGTTGACAGCGTATTGCTTTTCTCATTTTTATCATCTTATGAAAACGTAAAGTAATAACATTGTTACTTTCATCTTGTGATATTTGGTCTACGGTTACATTTTGTAATTAGTGTTTTTTTTCTGTTGACTTACTCAAGGACAAACAGTCCCAGATGGGACAACACTTTCCCCTTCGTGGGACACATCTTGGAATTATACAGACCTGTTTAATTTAAGAGGGGCCAAATTTTCTTGTTTATTATTGTGCATTGTGTATTTCTGATGGTCTTAACTGTAGCACTGCTGCTTGCATTAAACCTGTGGTCTCCTGCTTTACTCTGTCCTGCCTTCATCTGGCCTTTTGGCGGATTTGAGGAGTTCGTTTATGACTGTTTTGGATATCAGACAAAATACATTAACTGGTTTTGGATATCAGTCAGAACTCAATTCTAACTGGTTTTGGTAATCAAACTAAACAGGTTTTGGATATCAGATGGAATAATTATATTTGCCTTTGGAAATTTGACAAATTCTAAATGGATTTGGATACCAGACAAAACTAATTTCTAACTGATTTTGGGAATAAGACGGAACTCAATTCTAAATGGTTTTGAAAATCAAACTAAACATGATAACTTTTTATATATATATATATATATATATATATATATACACAGGTCCTTCTCAAAAAATTAGCATATTGTGATAAAGTTAATTATTTTCCATAATGTAATGATAAAAATTAAACTTTCATATATTTTAGATTCATTGCACACCAACTGAAATATTTCAGGTCTTTTATTGTTTTAATACTGATGATTTTGGCATACAGCTCATGAAAACCCAAAATTCCTATCTAAAAAAATTAGCATATCATGAAAAGGTTCTCTAAACGAGCTATTAACCTAATCATCTGAATCAACTAATTAACTCTAAACACCTGCAAAAGATTCCTGAGGCTTTTAAAAACTCCCAGCCTGTTTCATTACTCAAAACCGCAATCATGGGTAAGACTGCCGACCTGACTGCTGTCCAGAAGGCCATCATTGACACCCTCAAGCAAGAGGGTAAGACACAGAAAGAAATTGCGGCGTGGCATGGAGGCAATCAGCCTGTGGCACTGCTGAGGTGTTATGGAGGCCCAGGATGCTTCGATAGCGGCCTTAAGCTCATCCAGAGTGTTGGGTCTTGCGTCTCTCAACTTTCTCTTCACAATATCCCACAGATTCTCTATGGGGTTCAGGTCAGGAGAGTTGGCAGGCCAATTGAGCACAGTAATACCATGGTCAGTAAACCATTTACCAGTGGTTTTGGCACTGTGAGCAGGTGCCAGGTCGTGCTGAAAAATGAAATCTTCATCTCCATAAAGCTTTTCAGCAGATGGAAGCATGAAGTGCTCCAAAATCTCCTGATAGCTAGCTGCATTGACCCTGCCCTTGATAAAACACAGTGGACCAACACCAGCAGCTGACATGGCACCCCAGACCATCACTGACTGTGGGTACTCCATTGCTGCTTCTCTGTAGCCCAGGTCAGGCGCTTCTGCCGCTGTTTCTGGTTCAAAAGTGGCTTGACCTGGGAAATGCGGCACCTGTAGCCCATTTCCTGCACACGCCTGTGCACGGTGGCTCTGGATGTTTCTACTCCAGACTCAGTCCACTGCTTCCGCAGGACCCCCAAGGTCTGGAATCGGTCCTTCTCCACAATCTTCCTCAGGGTCCGGTCACCTCTTCTCGTTGTGCAGCGTTTTTTGCCACACTTTTTCCTTCCCACAGACTTCCCACTGAGGTGCCTTGATACAGCACTCTGGGAACAGCCTATTTGTTCAGAAATTTCTTTCTGTGTCTTACCCTCTTGCTTGAGGGTGTCAATGATGGCCTTCTGGACAGCAGTCAGGTCGGCAGTCTTACCCATGATTGCGGTTTTGAGTAATGAAACAGGCTGGGAGTTTTTAAAAGCCTCAGGAATCTTTTGCAGGTGTTTAGAGTTAATTAGTTGATTCAGATGATTAGGTTAATAGCTTGTTTAGAGAACCTTTTCATGATATGCTAATTTTTTTAGACAGGAATTTGGGGTTTTCATGAGCTGTATGCCAAAATCATCAGTATTAAAACAATAAAAGACCTGAAATATTTCAGTTGGTGTGCAATGAATCTAAAATATATGAAAGTTAAATTTTTATCATTACATTATGGAAAATAATGAACTTTATCACAATATGCTAATTTTTTGAGAAGGACCTGTATATATATATCAGACAGGACTGATTTTTTTGGGATATCAGACAGAAATAAATTCTAATGGATTTTGGATATCAGACAGAACTCAATTCTAATTGGTTTTGGAAATTTGACAAATTCTTGTGGGTTTTGGTAACCAGACAGAACACATTTCTAACTGGTTTTGATTATCAGACAGAACTCAATTCAGGTTTTGTATATCAAACAGAACGACATTTTTTACTGGTTTCTGATATTAGAAAAAACTAAATTCTATGATTTGGGTTATCAGACAGAACTCAATCTAACAGGTTTTGGATATCTGACAGAACTAAATTCTAACTGTTTTTTTTTTTATATATATATATATATCTGACAAAACTAAATTCTAACTGGTTTTGGATATCAGGCAGAACAATCCAGACAAAACAATTAACATCTGACAGGATCTGGTAATAAGACTGGATCTAACTAGTCTAGAAATAATCTAGAGCTAATCTTAATCTAGTCTTTTTACAAATTACAATTTGTGTCATTAGCCATATATATGAATGTAAACTGCTAACCAGGGGCCTATACCATGAAGCCGGTTTAGGTGGCTAGCCAGTTATGTTTTAGCTTTAGCTTTTAGTTTGCGCCAACCCTGGGTTTTAGGCACCATGAAAGTGGCTTGGCTTTTACAGTGGATAGCATAAGTGAACACACCCATGCTAAAGTTGACTAAAAAGAGGAATAAAAAATCATCTTTTGGAAATTGATCTTAATGTTTTTTTTGGATGTATTTTTGAAAAATCCAACCTTTAAGGACACCAATTTTCTTTGTGAATGAATAATGTATCGTAAATAAATAAATGTTCTTCCTTAAAATACAGGTTGCATAAGTCAGGACACCCCTATGTTAAATTCCCATAGAGGCAGGCAGATTTTTATTTTTAAAGGCCAGTTATTTCATGGATCCAGGATAATATGCATCCTGATAAAGTTCCCTTGGCCTTTGGGATTAAAATATCCCACATCATCACATTCCCTTTGCCATACTTAGAGATTGGCTTGGGGCACTTTCCATAAGATCATCTCTCAATGCAAATCATACCAGCTATTAGGCTAACTGAAATAACACCATGCCAATCTCTAGGTATGGCAAAGGGAATGTGATGATGTGGGATATTTTAATCCCAAAGGCCAAGGGAACTTTATCAGGATGCATAGTATCCTGGATCCATGAAATAACTGGCCTTTAAATTTTTTTTTTAATTTTTTAAAAAAGGCATTAAGATCAGTTTCCAAAAGATGATTTTTTATTCCTCTTTTTAGTCAACTTTAGCATGGGTGGGTTCACTTATGCTATCCACTGTAGCTGTGTATATCGCCATAGTAACTGACGCTCTACGGCTAACCTGGTCCGGGGCAGGTTATGTTCCAGGTAAGAGGTTGCAAACTGAACTTGGACCAATCAGCTGTGAGCAAAGTGACACATGTCTGATGCGATAAAGTCACTCCACCTGTTTCTACTCCAAATTAAAGGTCACTACATAGCAAATGATTTTTAAAGACAAAATCGTCTGGCTTTTTGTAATGCTTATTTGTAATAATAATTTTGTATGATATAGGCTAGATATTATTTATGTTATTATTACACCCTTAATTGATCACACATGTACAATTTTAGTTTATCAATTATTATCACGCACAGTTTGAATGAATAAAAATCTAATGGTAATATAAACAGCTTAAATGTTCAATTCTCTCTATACCTTTATCAACTGTATAAACTAAATTCAATTACTTGCACCGATATAGCAAAACTTTTTCTTTTAGTAGTCCTCTTTCATAGACAGCTATTTTCTTCTTGCTGTGTAAATTTGTTTAAATTCTTAATATTTTTCAATCTCGTAATATCCTGCAGAAGAGAGAAGTGAATAACGCTGCTATTCTTGCGAGAAATGAATCTCAGTTTCACTCTTTCTCAGCATGTGATTGGCTGTTTGCTACTGATGTCACACCTAAACTCCTAAAATTAAGATCAAAGCCTGAGTTGACAGAGAAAGTTGATGATCAGCATCATGGTACCAACAAAGCCTGGTTGGATTGGTTTGGTTTTGTCTCGAAACTAATCCTGCAACCCTGAGTTTGTTCAACTACCATCATGGTACAGGCATATATATATATATATATATATATATACATATATATATAAATATATATATATATATTTATATATATATATGTTTTACACATACATATATATAATGTACTCACTGGGCACTTTATTATGTACACTTTGCAAGGACTGGGCTGGACCCCCACTTGCCTTAATTCTTCATGGCATAGATTAAACAAGGTGCTGGAAACATTTGGTCCATATGATAGCATCACGCAGGCCATTTGAGAATTGAACTCATTGTCATGTTCAAGAAAGCAGTTTGATATGATTTGAGCTTTGTGACATGGCGTGTTATACTAAAGGCCCAAAGTTTGCCAAGAAAATATATAACATTACACCAGCAGCAGCTTGAACCGCTGATACAATGGCAGGATGGATCCATGCTTTAATGTTGTTGACGCCTAATTCTGACTCTACCATCTGTATGTTGCAGCAGAAATTGAGACTCATCAGACCAGGAAATGTTTTTACAGTCTTCTATTGTCCAATTTTGCTGAGCCCGTGTGAATTCTAGCCTCAGTTTCTGTTCTTATCTGACAGGAGTGTTACTGGTGTGTCTTCTGCTGCTAGAGCTCTTCTGCTTCAAGGTTGGCCGTGTTGTGTGTTCAGAGATGCTCTTCTGCAGACCTCAGTTGTAATTTGTGGTTATTTGAGCAAATGTTGCCTTTCTTTCAGCTAGAACCAAAACTGCCGCTCACTGGATATTTTCTCTTTTTCAAATCATTCTCTGTAAACCCTAGAGATGGTTATGCATGAAAATCGCAGTAGATCAGCAGCTTCTGAAATACTGATACCTGTCTGGCACAACCAGGCCACGTTCAAAGTCTTAAATCACCTTTCTTCCTCATTCTGATGCTTAGTTTGATCTTCAGTGGATCATATTGACCATGTCTAAATCTTGTGAGCTGTATCTGAAGATAAACCAGACTACAGAAGAGGAAAAGACAGCGAGAAGGTCGCTAGGCGAGCATTGGGAACATTTTGTTGGGAATGTTGTGGCTTTAGGCCAGAGTTCACCACCGCTGGTCCATCTTTCCTGCGACTGGAATTCCCGACAAAGTCTCTCTTTGTTTGGACAGACGGACCAGGGCAGTGTCACACATCCGGCGCCACAGAGCTGATCTCGGTGACAAGAGCGCAGATCGGCCGTATGCCAGAGCTGGTGCAGCAATATTTATTGTGGATGAAATGTGCTATTGTTGACAATAGATGGATATTCACGCTGACCTGCCAGAACTGTGCTAACATACTCCTTGCATTCCACCAGTCCTTCGGGAATTCAGGCTCAAAAAGGAATGGATTAATGCTTAGCACACAATTTGTCATTCCTGTAGTAATGTTCTCAAGGCTAGGTATGTATATATATTCTGATAAAGCACATGTTATTGTTATTTGACTAATAAAGTGAACAGAAAATCACCTTGTGTTATTGTTATCTCAAGTCAGTCACAAAGGTTAATATTTGAAAGTAAACACTCTTACTCAATGTGAGGAAATTCATATACATAGACTATACATGTGCTGAGTGTGTTGAGCGCTTGGAAATGCCAGCATACGTTGGACTTTGGTTATATTTATTGATATTTCTTGGGTGTGGTGATTGATCATAGCTATTTCCTTTGCACTTTGACTGCTCTGTGTAGATCTTTTATGTATGGAGAAATTAAAAAGTAAAAAGTGCATGTTAGCTTTTTCTCTCTGTGTTGACATTTTGTTAACTTTGGTTATTTTTGTATTGTTATCAGAGCAATAGCACAACTTGACAAAACATCCTAGGGACAAAGAAATAAGATTCATAAAAGGGCGTAATGATTATTAGGGTTCATTTACTTAAGAACTAAAAAAAAAAGCTGGATATAAGCAATCTTTTGTGTGTATTTTGTGAGACAAGTGTGCACATCTTTTCCTTTTGAGGTAGCATAAATAACTACTCAGTAGGCAAAAAAGCAGTGCGAGCTGCTGTGAAAGGCATCCATAGATGGTATGTAAAATAAATTGGGGTTACACATATACAATGTAATTAACAGAAGGAAAAAAAATACTATAAACCATAAACTACATCCAAATGATGCTATTATTAGACTGGATACTGTTAAAGGGATAGTTCACCAAAAAAATGAAAATTCTGTCATTAATTACTCTCCCTCATGTCGTTCCAAACCTGTTAGACCTGCGTTCATCTTCGGAACACAAATGAAGATCATTTGAATGAAATCTGAGAGCTTTCTGTCCCTCCATTGCTATGCAACTACCACTTTCAAGTCCCAGAAAGGTAGGAAAGACATCATTAAAGTGATCCATGTGACTCCAGTGGTGTAACCTCAATTTTATGTAGCGGCGCGAGTGTTTTGTTAGGGCAAAAAACATAATTTACCACTTTATTTACAAAATATTAATTTTGTAACCTGCGTTCACTCAACAACATCTGCTCTCGCATTAACACAACACGCATGCATCGTGGTGCTCTCGTGAATGCACATTAGAGATTCATATTTTGTAAATAAAGTGGTAAATTGTGGTTTCCGCGCAAACAAAGCAATTGTGTTGCTTAATAAAATTAAGATCTTTTTAATGAAATCGGAGAGCTTTCAGTCCCTCCATTGACAGCCTACGCAACTACCACGTTCAAGCCCCCAGAAAGGTAGTAAAGACATCATTAAAGGTAGGATAGGCAGTTTTCTGAGAGGCTTGCAATAGCGAGCTAGCTTTGAAAGCCAAAGCCATGACTCCTTCAAAAGTTTCAAAACACATGAACACGTACAGCAGTGAGTAAATAAAAGAGTTACGAGAAACGGCTTTAAACTACCTCATGTCTCAAAGCACATAACATTACGGTAATAATCAACATAAACAACTTAAAGAGCCCTGACCTGTCCCACCTGACTGCTGCAGATTCATTTCAGCGTTGATAGTGTTGCCACTGAAACTCATAAATTTGAGTCATAAAACGCTCTGAGTATATCGTCACGGGTTTCCAAATCTTTTGCAAGTGAATGCAGCATAAGCTGGTTGTTTTGGTTCAGGAGGAACTGTAAAAGTTGCTGCTGTTTCAGCATTCGGAGACTGACGCCTGCCTAAATCTGAGCATGAAACGCTGATGATGTGTGATATTTGCGTGAGTAGGTGCGTGTATGGAAATATATACATTGACAGGCAGGTAGGACAAACATTTTATGGTCTTAGACGGTATATATATATATATATATATATATACAGTGGTTAAATTGGGCCGGGGCTCTCCGGGGCTCAGCCCCGGCACATAAGCCTCCTCGTTTGCAGTTGCCTACTGGAAATTATGTCACATAAAATTTGATGAAAGTGATGCTTTTGAAAACATATTTCTGACAATAAATGAAAGATTTTTGAAATGGCATGTCTATTTTGTCTCGGCGGAGCTCTTGTTCAGCTGCTTAATCTCGTTGTCAGTCGACCATGATCGTGCAAAGCTTGCGCACGTGCATCTAAGTGACACGGATAAATGTACGCAGCAATATACACTCACCTAAAGGATTATTAGGAACACCATACTAATACTGTGTTTGACCCCCTTTCGCCTTCAGAACTGCCTTAATTCTACGTGGCATTGATTCAACAAGGTCCTGAAAGCATTCTTTAGAAATGTTGGCCCATATTGATAGGATAGCATCTTGCAGTTGATGGAGATTTGTGAGATGCACATCCAGGGCACGAAGCTCCCGTTCCACCACATCCCAAAGATGCTCTATTGGGTTGAGATCTGGTGACTGTGGGGGCCATTTTAGTACAGTGAACTCATTGTCATGTTCAAGAAACCAATTTGAAATGATTCGAGCTTTGTGACATGGTGCATTATCCTGTTGGAAATAGCCATCAGAGGATGGGTACATGGTGGACATAAAGGCCATGGTGGACCATAGTCAGAAACAATGCTCAGGTAGGCCGTGGCATTTAAACGATGCCCAATTGATCTTTCGCCAGCCCCTCCCCCAAAACGGCCATTGTCCAATCACACATCAAAGCAACCGTTACTATGTGAGCATGTCCGTCAAACATTGACTCCAAGCAAGATGGTGAAGCGGTGCGCCCACGGCGTTTGTAAATCGATCTGGAGGATATTGCGGAGGTATTGCTCCAAAAAAGGTCACTGACACGCACGGGTATACCTCTTCCCGTCATGGCGCTGGTCGTGTTTGACCATTTGTTTGACGGGCGTAGTAACAATAACTAGGGGGCGTGGCTTTTGCGAACGGTCAATTGGCACTAAGGGGCCTAAAGTGTGCCAAGAAAACATCCCCCACACCATTACACCACCACCACCAGCCTGCACAGTGGTAACAAGGCATGATGGATCCATGTTCTCATTCTGTTTACGCCAAATTCTGACTCTACCATCTGAATGTCTCAACAGAAATCGAGACTCATCAGAGTCACTCATGGTGGCACATGGTGGACATGGTCAGAAACAATGCTCAGGTAGGCCGTGGCATTTAAACAATGCCCAATTGGCACTAAGGGGCCTAAAGTGTGCCAAGACAACATCCCCCACACCATTACACCAGCACCACCAGCCTGCACAGTGGTAACAAGGCATGATGGATCCATGTTCTCATTCTTTTTACGCCAAATTCTGACTCTACCATCTGAATGTCTCAACAGAAATCGAGACAACATTTTTCCAGTCTTCAACTGTCCAATTTTGGTGAGCTCTTGCAAATTGTAGCCTCTTTTTGTAGTGGAGATGAGTGGTACCCGGTGGGGTCTTCTGCTGTTGTAGCCCATCCGCCTCAAGGTTGTGCGTGTTGTGGCTTCACAAATGCTTTGCTGCATACCTCGGTTGTAACGAGTGGTTATTTCAGTCAAAGTTGCTCTTCTATCAGCTTGAATCAGTCGGCCCATTCTCCTCTGACCTCAAGCATCAACAAGGCATTTTCGCCCACAGGACTGCCGCATACTGGATGTTTTTCCCTTTTCACACCATTCTTTGTAAACCCTAGAAATGGTTGTGCGTGAAAATCCCAGTAACTGAGCAGATTGTGAAATACTCAGACCGGCCCGTCTGGCACCAACAACCATGCCACGCTCAAAATTGCTTAAATCACCTTTCTTTCCCATTCTGACATTCAGTTTGGAGTTCAGGGGATTGTCTTGACCAGGACCACACCCCTAAATGCATTGAAGCAACTGCCATGTGATTGGTTGATTAGATAATTGCATTAATGAGAAATTGAACAGGTGTTCCTAATAATCCTTTAGGCGAGTGTATAATGAATATTCCTGGGAGATCCGTAGTGGCGCGGGATGTGGAAGCGCGCAAAAGTTCCAGAAATGTACAAAAAGTGTCCTGGCCTTGAAGGACAAGGTAAGGAAAATAAGACTAAATCAAAATTAAATAACCAAGAAGACTAGGTTGACCATGTGATTTTTCTCAGGAGATGTTTTGAGCATTTTACTTCAGACACTGGATTATCAGCAAACTGCCAAGAGAACTGCTAGCTGGCTACTCAAAATAAACTAGCAGTATATTCAGTCAGCATATTTGTATTTGATCTGTGTGAATTACAGAAATATAAGACTTGCTAGACCTACATTTAGCTACCAAGCAACCTTTCCACAAGGATAGATTTATTTTAGTTTTGTGACTTGTGCATATCTTGATGAGGAATGATGCAGAGTAGGATGAGTGTGTGTGTTGTAGTAGTAAAGAGAGAATGGGAGAAGGAAGTGTGTGTGAGGTGGACCTGGTCACCACAGACCCAAATCTTCTCAGCTGTTGCTACTGTCATATGCTGCACTGTCTCTTCTTGTGGCACATTATGTTTGGCACGTTGTATGGGTCACTATATCATAACAAGGTAATACAATGTGTAATCAAGTGATGACTGATTAACAGTAATGCAAATGCTAAATGTCCTAATACCTTTTGATACTACAACAATGCAAAGTATACAACCTTGCAGTTTTTCACATATCATGTAATACTCAATTTCTCCATTTCTTTGCACAAAACTCTCCAGAAAGTGCTATTTAATGGTTTATTAAAAATAAAAAAGTATATATATATATATATATATATATATATATATATATATATATATATATATATATATATATATATATATATACACACACACATTTAGAGCACTTAACTTTGATTGCTATCAGGATGTGAAGAGACTTTCAATTAGCGTAACAAAAAAATGTTTTTGGAACAAATCACCTACCCTGCCTTTAAAGTAGTAGCCTAATCCACGTGACCCAATTGGTTTAAATTAATTTTATGAAGCAACGCGAATGCTTTGTTTGCGGGAGAAAAGATAATTTACCACTTTATTTACAAAATATTAATATCCACGCGCTATAGTATACATTTTCTTGAAGTAATGACACAAGAAATATTATCAACATTCGGCTATATTTGTGTGTGCCTACACACCTTTACACTGGTTACACTAGTCTGAACGAGTTAATCTTCTATTATATTTCACTCTTCAACGTCAGTGTGTGTGTGTGTGTGTGTGTGTGTGAGAGAGAGAGAGAGAGAACACAGATTGACGTCAGCAGTGGGCGTGTACCTGGGCGAGTAAAGTCAGTTCAACAGTTTGCGGTTCAGTCTTCACTTTTCAAGCGTTGTTCACTCGCGTGAAACTCACGTCCGTGAAATCTGCCAGCGTGAGCGAGGACGCGTTACATCATCAGCTCACCTTTAACGCAGGTGACACAGAACACCCGGAAGAACGAATCATCGAATATCATACGAGTCGCTTCAGTGTCCTTAAAGCCCAGAAGAGCTCAACAGATCACAGAAATGTCAGACCTGAAGAAGAACAAGCTGTTTATTGTGCTGATGGATGTTGTGTGTGTGCTCCTGGGTAAGTAGGATATTTTATTACATATGCATTTCTGTCTAACATGTTCTAAGCCGATGATTGTGAAATCCAGCGTCAGTTCACCAAAGTTCACCTGCCACCTTTAACTTCTGTTTCTTCCCATAGGATACAAGCACATCTCACACAACACATTATATCTGGGTCAGTGACTATGACCATTGTCTGATGTAAAAAGTTTTATGTCCCAGTTGTTAATATAATATGCCCAGTGCCCAGTTCTTCATATATAATATCAGTTTTTATTTTGGTTTTATGCATTTTTGAAAAAGTTCACACCATTTCCTACACTTATTTACATTTACTTAAAACATTCCCAAATATTTAAAGGATAAGTAAATTGTGTATATTGCAAATTCTCATGGCTACTCAGTTTGACCTGAAAAAATTCCTTTTTAATGGAAAGGTCAAAAATAGAGAATGACTCTGTTTTCAGCAATTAAAAACATATTCATCATAGAATAATTATGTGGTATGAATTGCATTTTAAATGCATTGTTTTAATTGATATGACAAAACAAATGTGTCATGTCAATACATTATCTTCTTTATTTACCTTTATTTAAGTGACTGGTTTATACAAGGTAAATGTTGAACAATATAAACATTTATTTGTCTGGTCTTTAATGTAAGTGATAATTATGTATTCCATGCCACTTAAAGCGAAACCACGGGAACATACCAAGGATGTAACCAAATTCTCAAGATTGGGGGGACCAAACGTAAAGTAGAAATCTGACATTGAAAATTATTCTGAATATTGTGTCTTCCTCAATAATGTACATTATGATTTACATCCTATATAATACTGTTTTTTTTTTTGGTGGTATTTACTTTGCAGTACCGTGTTATTACCATCATACATTAATATGATAATACGTTCTTTTCTAATTAAATACTAACATTTTGATTACAATTAAATTATGACATGAACAAAACCTGATGATCATGTTCTCCAGCATGATTTGAGATGCTGAGCGTCATTGGAAGAACATCTGACCGTCCAATACAAAGAGTCACATGATCAATGTCACTAGTTTGCATTTGATTAGTAACTTACAAATAGAGCAGAATCATTAATTATACATCAAAAACGTGATATTTTGTAGTACATTGTTTTCCAAAAAAAATTAAGTTTCCAATGAATCCATAGTTTTACCATCTGATAAAGAAATGATTTATAAATCATTGCACCGTGTTACTTTTTGTAACTTCAGAGCTTGTTCACACATCCAGTGCTTTATTTGAATGAATTAATCTTATGTAACAAAAGGACTGAAACTCTTTATTACCATAATTATTAGTTCAGATGCAGCAATTATAATAATTGGTGGTGACATGTTCCCTTTACTCTTTGACATTCCTGCTTTTCATATGGTTTCTGTGCCACTGTAACTTTGAGATTCTGCTTTGTTTTGTTCATGTCATAATTTAATTGTTTTAAATAAACTTGCCTTGCCTATTTCACCACCAACTATTATTTGAGGCAGCACATAATAACACCTGTAATATTACACCGGTAAAATGAACTGTGCAAGCTTTATCTAATGCGCTCCTCTACTGAAGCATAGGCTATATCATCCATCACACTAACAACGCTGACCTTTAAGAGTGTCTCCATGCATAATTATAGTTGAAGAAGTGAACAATGCCTTCTAAAGACAGAGTTTTACTGCAGCTCATATATGCTTCAGTTCTTCCGTGTGGTCTAGTAGACCTGTCCAGATGACTCCACATAGAGTGAATAACATTTGTAAATCAGTTTTACTTGGTTCACTTAGTGTGAGTCAGATTTACATCTGAGAAGTGTTCATTAACTGCTGCTGACACCGCAAACTCTCACAGATGAGTCTCAGAATCATTATATCAGTGCCAAAATTGGTGTGTTGGGATCTGTTTTCATTTAAAGCAATAGTTCATCCGAAAATACCAATTCTGTCATCATTTACATTCAAAAAAGAAATATACAAGCACTGTAAACGTAGTCCATATGACTTATGATAGGTTTGACTGATGGAGGGGAAGATTTTCAGTGAGTAACAGTCTGTTTCAAAAGACTTGGAATACAGTGGTTGAATTGTATGAACTACTTTTATGGAGTGTGACCGTGCACACACACTTTATCATTTTCTTTTGCCTTGGTTCTAGTAGTATTTTTCCCATAAGTATTGTTTTAAAGTTTTTGTTAAAAGAGCTATAAACAATGAAACAAACCAACCAATGAATCACATCATTGCAAAATTTTAGGGATGCACTATATGTTCATTTTTTAATGTTCTCGTTAATGACCCAATTAGAAAGTTTGTCTGATATTCTAAATCCGGTAAATAATGGATTATTTCCTTCGGCTGAAACAGTCCAGATGCGAACTGTTCATAATGGTTTTGAGTTGCTTGAAATATGATTGAAATCACTTTGAAAAGGAAAATGTGCAACGCAAGTTTGTCTTATAGGCTGCATAAAATTATAATGAAAACACTTTCATACAATAATGGTGTGAATTCTTTGTACACCTGTGTTTTATTACGTTGTTACAGGATAAGCGCATCCAAAATGAAGTTACCCCTTCATGACCATCTAAAATTGGATTTAGATTTATGTGCCAATATATCGGTTATCGGCTTTCAAATATAAAGAATTATTAGTTATCGTTTTTATCATCAATTCCGCTGTTAAACAAGATTATTGTAAAAAAAAATATATAATAATGTGGTCTGACTGCTTCAACAAAAGCGTATACCATTGATTAACAACCTGGTTTACAGAATGTCTGTTTTTAATAGTTTATAACTTATAGCTAAAAAACAATTTCCCTTGTAGAGAAAATAAATGGGATTTTTACTTCTGAAACTGAATTTTGGTCTTGGTTATTTGAATGAACAACAATGAAATAAACGTTATGGGCTAAATCTTACTTAAAAAAAACTGTAAACAAAGGCAATTTCTTCTATAGCAGAGATTGACAGTAGCCGCGTTTCCATTACAGATTTGCACAAAACTGTTGCGATATTTTCTAAATGTAGATAAAAACTATTGCGAAATGGCGGCGTTTCCATTAACCGTTGTTATGCGACTGAAACGTGATTTTTTCCTCTTGCGATAAGTCATTCCAAAAATCATGGCGATGGATGTTGGTAGGTTTATGTATATCGCAGCCACCGCACTAGCCATTATTTATAATGGAAGGAGACGTAGACGTGTATCCAAGCATTAATGGCAAGGAAAACCCCTTATACTGGGAGCTGCTGCTTATGAGGTGTTTCTCCCTCATATCTGCTTCAAGGTCTTGATAAACTGTGGCATTCCTTTGTTGTTTAGAATCCAGTATTCCCGTAATACTTCTGTCTTTTATGAGTTTAATAAAGAACTCTGTCTCGTCTTCTGTCCAAACAAACCACGTCATCTTTACAGAATAATCGACTTTTACATACACCCAGATGACCTGTAAATGCGATTGCAAAACTGTTTCCATTGCAGTTTTGCGAAATATTCCTTTTTTGAATTGCCTGAAAAACCACCTTATCCAGCTTGTAAACTTTTTTGCGATATATGGGAGTTTTTGCAAAATTGACATGTTTCCATTTGCCGTATTTTCAATTTTAATTGGTGCAATTTGAAGGGTAATGGAAACGCGGCTACTGTGAATGAAATTTCCTTACAGTGTGGGCGTGGCCTACAGGTAAACCCCAGCTGTGCCATTCAGTGGGAAGACGGTAGTGTGAACTGTCAGGAAAGACCAACTCAAAGTGGGCCAGTATAATACATTTAATGCATGTGTTTGTCTCCACATTCTTGCTGCACTGTTTGCATCTGTAAATGTGCTGCGACTCTGCATGTTAAGGCTTGCTGTAGAATCATGTCAGTGCAAGTCACACGCTATTCTCTACTGTCAACACCGGATAGGGATTGCTCTCAAATCATCTACATTTATGTGTCTGTCCAGACAAAGGCAAATATTTGTACATTTGTTATCCGGAGTGGCCAATAGGCCAGAAAGGGTTATTCAGTGTGGAGTTTGATGCTCATATACTAAGTAGGGCTGCATGACTAATTAAAATAAAAATGAAAATGCAGTTACAAACTTGCAAAGGCTGTGATTTATCAAATATGCGCTGCGTGTTTCAGATTGAATCGCGGCACTGTGATTTTACACTTGTGATCCTGTGTTTTATTACGTTGTTACAGGATAAGCGCATCCAAAATGAAGTTACCCCTTCATGACCATCTAAAATTGGATTTAGATTTATGTGCCAATATATCGGTTATCGGCTTTCAAATATAAAGAATTATTAGTTATCGTTTTTATCATCAATTCCGCTGTTAAACAAGATTATTGTAAAAAAATATATATAATAATTTTCAGCATCTCGGAGAGGCTCGGTTCATAGTAAATGTTGCTCCACATGAACTCTGCATCTGCTCTGAGTTTGCAGATCTGTGGATCGCTTATAACATGCATTTTTCAACTTTTTTAGATGTGATTAATCGCAATTCGTCGATTTGACAGCACTAATAATAATTTTATATATATATATATTTACGAACTTTTATGTCAGATGTGATTGATCACGATTAATCAATTTGATTATTATTGGTAATAATATTATTATTATTTTTAAGTCATATTGCTATGACTCCACCCCCCCCCCACCGTCTTTTTTTATAGACAATTTTATCACATTTTGTTTTGGAACAGGGATTTATTTATATTTTGTTTAAGAAAGTGTTGCAATTTTGCATTGCAAATTTTTCCTTAGATCATGCAATAGTAGGTCTGAGCCAATAAGGATTTGAAGCTGAACTCTTTTCACTTGACCCAAACACCATAGCAACTGAATATCAATGAATGTCCTAGATTCATTAATGATTCTCACGCACACCAGTCCCGTCCATCTGGATCTGTATAGAGAAGCATTTGAGGGGAAAATAACAACGTTTGCCGATATAATTGCTGATATAGAAGATGTAAGTGGCACTTTCTTCTTTCAGTTTGTCTAAATTGTATTTTCAAAGGATATTGTTCACTTTTGGCTCTGAAATTGCATTATAGTCCAGCTCTGGTGCTAATGTTCCACGATTATGAATCACTGCCTGTTTAATATCCTGCCTTTCTAGATAAAGTTCCATTCACGGCTCATTGGTAGACCTTTGAGGGGTTTGGTATTGGAAAATCTCTGCAGTGTTGGGATTGGCAGGTTGCATTGTTTGTGACATTTGAGTAAATCCTCAGATGTCCACACCCCTCTGAACTCCATACACATGTAGAAACATTTCACAGCTCTTCATACTGAAACTTGTAGTGAAAATGTGAGATTTGAAATGCTGAATGTTCCATTAAAGCCTTACTCTTAAAGGGTAGTTCACCCTAGAATAAAAATCAAGTCATCATTTAAGCTCAGTGGTGTTGTTCTAATGCCTTATCTTTCTTTTATGGACCACAAAAGGAGAATTTAAAAAAGTCCATATAATGGCAGTGAAAAGCGACCAGCATCAAGCTTTTTAAATGTGTATCACAGAATGATCCCATGCGACATGTGCCGTATATTACAAGTGTTCTGGGGTATAAGATTTGGTGAAAGATTTGATCTTGTCCATTGGTCTTCTCTGCACAGCTGCACAACAACTGGTGAATTGGATTTACTTATTGTAGAGTTAAGAAAAGTTATAATGAGCACTGTAAAGTTTGAAGCGGATGTCATAACAAATGTCAGATGACCGGGAAGATTTTAAAACAGCGCTTCTTTCATAAATCCGTAAGATCTTTCCTTCATGCTGTGGAAATACAAACCGGTTGACATGCCGAACACAACGAGCGCAGCGCTGAAAAGAGGCTGGGCTATAAGGTCTATTAGCGCGCAGTTCACTCCGTCCAGAAGAAGCAAAAGTTATGAGAAATTAAGAATAACAAAAGCAAAAAAATTATCCGTGTACTTTTTTCACTGAGTCAAATATCATCGGACCGAAACTCGCTTGTCTGATGATAGTCAGAATGACAGTTGTGAACGTGATAACTTACGACAAACACAACGGATATATTCACCTCAGCTCAGAGAAGGTACGTGGGTTTTATTTCATGTTGGGTTTTTGTTAATCTTGATTCCTCACAGCTTGTGTGCTTTTTTCGTTACACAAACGAACGAGCACTTCGTGCACAGAAGACCAATGTCCAAGAGTTTTGTTAAATAATACGTTAAATAATTTCGGTTTCACCAAACCCTATTGAATACCCCCAGAACACTTGTAATGTACGACACGTGTTGCATGGGATCGTTCTGTGATACTTTTTCTTCTTTTTTAAAAAGCTTGATGCTGCTCGCTATTCACTGCCATTATGTGGATGTGAATGCGAGTGGGGCATTTTTTTTACTCTCCTTTTGTGGTCCATAAAAGAAAGAAGGGCATACGGCATTAGAACAACACCAGGGTGAGTAAATGAGCTTAATTTTCATTTTAGGGTGAACTATCCTTTTAAAAATAAAAGTTCCAATTCCAAAAGGGGTTTACACGGTGATGCCATAGCATAGAAGAACCATTTTTGGTTCCTCAAAGAACCTTTCAGTGAACAGTTCTTAAAAGAACCACTTTTTCTTAGTGTGAAGAACATTTTAAAATCGTAAGAACCTTTTTCCACTATAAAAAACCTTTCGTGAAATGGAAATATTCCATGGATGTTTAAGGTTCTCCATCACTGCCAATAAAGAACATTAATTTTTAAGGTGTACAATGATCCATGGCACTGAAACTTCATCTCTATGACTTGATTTCCTCTTTCCTTAGAAGCATCAGCAGTTTAAGAAGAATTCATGAGTTCATGTTTGTGTTTGCCTCATAAAGTCCTCCACAGGATGCAGAGGTTAAGAGTCTCTGCTGTTCTGTATTTCCTCTTCCTGTATGTCCCATGATTCCTACTGAATTATTGGAAATGCTCCAGCTACTTAAAGTATTTGCCTCATCTATAGAATTCTCAAACTTGACCACCTTGAAGAATGTTAATGACAGGATTTCCTCGACCTAACCGGACTAGCCTATATATAGTTTAAATAGAAGAAAAAATATGTTTAGTCATCATTACCTCACCCTCATGCTGTTCCAAATCTGTGTGACTTTCTTTTGTGGAACACAATATGAAGTATGCTATGTTGAGTTAGTTGACATTTAGTTGCAAAGTTAGTAGATTGTCTAAAGTAGACACGGAAATCAAGTGTAACTTTTTTATTTTTGGGTGAACTATCCTTTTAATAGTTAAAAAACCATTTTCTTCAAATCCTTCAGACGTGATCTGGATCTGATAAAGTTTGCGTGCTTCCAAAACTCTTTTGTTTGCCTCAAATTTGTGAGTAACTGTGAGAAAGGTCTCTTTGTGATGGTTCAGTACAAGTTGTCGGGAAAATATCACATGAAATATTTGGTTTTCTTTTATATTGATGAGATGTGAGAACGAGCTCTTGACATTTGATTCTCTTCTCTCTTAAATTAGTTTGGGACGGCCTTGGCCAGATAACATCAGATAACATGCCAAACTGATTTAACCCAAATCCTCTGATTTTCAGAGAAGCTGCTGTGCTAAATGCTTAAAGGCTTCGTATTTAATTCTTATCAGATGCTTTCCTTCCTTTTCTTTTAAGCCATGCTTCAATTTTCCCTTCCCTACATCTGTGTTCGGATGCTTTTTAAGTCTGTAAGATCTGACCAAATTTCCTCATTGTGTTTATGTTTGTGGGCACAAATGAGCAGCAAATAGCTAAAATAATTGGACGAGCTGGAAGCTTTCTGTTCTTTCATGTCATGCAGTTTATTCTCACTGGATTCATCCCAATTTGCAAACTATCTATATATTAAGAATGCAAAAGTAGGATTTCCAGATCATAGTATGTTGAAAATATCATGCCAAAGGTGCCTGGATGGTGTATTATTTCTGTATTTTCAAGTATGCAAATCCGTTTTTCCCCTTTGCAATGACATGCACTGATAAATCATTCACAATGAGAACAGTTAAATAGTCCGTTTTAAATTCATGTTGTGTAAAGTACAAGGTCTCCAAGCTTCCACAGCTGGTCAAAAGTTTGGGGTTGGTAAGATTTCTTTTTAAAATGTTTTTCAAAGAAGCCTCTTATTCTCACCAAGGCTGCATTTATTTGATCAAAAATACAGTAAAAACAGTAATATTGTGAAATATTATTACAATCTAAAATAACTGTTTTCTATTTGAATATATTGTAAAATGTAATTTATTCCAGTGATCAAAGCTGAATTTTCAGCATCATTGCTCCAGTCTTCAGTGTCACATGATCCTTCAGAAATCATTCTAATATGATGATTTGCAGCTCAAGAAACATTTCTGATTATTATGAATGTTGAAAAAGTTGTTGCTTCATAGTTTTGTGGAAACCATTGATCATTTTTTTCAGGATTCTTTGATGAATAGAAAGTTCAAAAGAACAGCATTTATTTGAAATAGAAATGTTTTGTAACATAAATGTCTTTACTGACTCTTTTAGGGTTGCCACCTTCAATACAAAAAAATAAGGGCCGCAGCGGGGGCCAAAGCCCTCGGGGCCACAATGACCACAGGCCCGACGGTATGCCAATGGTGGTATATCATAACTCAAAACATATTTTCAGGAAAGTAATAAGATCAGTACCAATGGACATTATAATCAGCTATCTGCTATTGAAATCAGTGTGAATATATGAAATCACTCTCTATCACAAACAACGTTAACAAAGTGTGACAATGAGACCAAAAAAAATTTGCCTTTCGTCTGAGTTTTATGTGAGATGTTAACCATACTTTATTAACTTATTAAATGAACAGATCCATAACTTATTCACTATAAATTAAACAAATGCGTTGATACTCAAACATATACTAAATTTGATTGGAAAAAACTTTGACTTTAGCAAAGGATGTTGAACATCAAAAACATCATTAGACCAGTAGTACTGTGCAGTATTGGACTATGTTAGGCGTTAAGTGTAATTCTTGTCACTCCGTGCAGCACTGAGTAGCTGTTTCTTTCAAACATGTAACACTATCCAAACAGTGATACCACACATAAATAAGCTATAATCTACAAACATTTCTAAATTTAATTATAACACTATTTTTATTATTGGTAAGAAAATCTATTTATGTATTTATTTATTTATTTATGTATTCAGACCTATTGTTAATTATATAGTATTAAAGGATGAAATTCTCTAGATTTGTTAAGCATAAGTCATTTTCTTCACACATGCACATTTTTATTATTAAATATGTATTAAATATATCTCTCTCTTATTTAAAAAATGCATGTGTCTGACTGTGTACCTTAACCATAATAAACAAATCATACCATAATGTATGGATATAATTCATTTACATTGTAACATTATTTCTTAACAAATGGGCATAGGCAGCATATGAAAACGTAATCAATCAGAACATTATTGAGCTGATTAAAAAACTGTCATTAGGCTATACCAGTGTTTCTCAACCTCTCCTGCAGGGACCCCCTGACAGGACCTGTTTTTGTTTTAACCCTGAAATAGCACACCTGATTCAATTAATTAAAGGCTTAATGTGCAGCTGACTAATTGAATCAGGTGTGCCATTTCAGGGTTAAAACAAAAAAATGTCCTGTCAGGGGGCCCCTACAGGAGAGGTTGAGAAACACTGGGCTACACTATCTGATTCGGGAGATGCTTGAGGTATGAAGAACTGTGAGACGGTGCTTTGATTTCTCTGAGCTCTAGTATTGCTATCAACTCTCTGCCAAAAGACCCGCCCTCCTCTGACTCTGATTGGCCCTGAACCTGATGGTTTTAAACAAACCAATCAAACCAACAATGGCAGCGAGTATTACCCAATCAAGGGTAGAATAGGATGAGTCTTCACAGAATGCGGGTGGAATGATTTTGGATGATGCACAGTGTTGCCAGATGTACGATAATTATCGTATTTGTACGATATTTTTTACCTCTGTACGATGTACGATCAATAATGAAAAAAATCCCATAATGTACGATAATTTCAGAGTTTTCAGTCGTTCGTCCAAACACACATCCTACCGCTTCTCTCTCTGACCCAGAATCATTTTGCAGGCTCGCCTGCCTGCAGGCAAGCACGTATACACACACACACACACACACAGGCACCACACGGCGTCGCCCGGCCCGCACGTCAACACTACAACCCCCCCCCCCCCCCGTCAACAAAACCAAACAATCCACCCTACATGTGGGGATAAATAGCTGTATTCTGCATGGTTACGTCGTGTACGATCATTTTCTTCCAAATACGATAATTTTGAACTACTGGTACGATAATTGGACATTTCCAATCTGGCAACACTGATGATGCATTTAAGGTGGCTTTTACACTGGGCTCGTTTGCTGCGGTCCGAGCCCGGGCGCGATTGTTCCCGGCGCCCCCCGCAGCGTTGGTCTGGTTTCACACTCAACTTGATTCTATCGAACTCTGGTGCGTTTGCGTGCATCTTACGTCATTGTAAACGTGCACGGTGCATGATATAAAACACGACGCGGGTCAATATATTGTGTTTTTTTATTAAATTGGTGCTATTATTCATAGCTGAGTAAACAACGCAGGTTTAACTGTGTGTGTTTCACATAAGCTGTCTTTCCGCTGCTTGCAAATGGACTCTTTTGAGGAGACAGTGGATTTCCATTAATTTGTTGCCCTGATTGCACGCACTATGCGCGAATACAATGCAGACTCACTCTTGCTCGTATCCAGGGTAAATCTTCATCCCTTACGTGTGTTTTATTTAACTAAGGGGGCTTTCACACTGGCAGTTTAGTTCGGAACGGGGCACGGTTCGCATGAAAAATCGCTAATGTGAACGCTGTCATGGGACCCGGGTGCGCACTGGGGTACCGAACCCGAGACTACCTGGAGGAGGTGGTCTGAGTTCGGTTGCTCCCGAACCGTGCTGCGATTCGCGTGTATGTGGAAACAACACGGACTCGGGTGCGCACTTGTTCAGGAAGTAAAGTATCCTGCGCATGCGTTTTAGCCGATTATGATGTATTTAGTTAAATAAAACACACGTAAGGGATGAAGATTTACCCTGGATACGAGCAAGAGTGAGTCTGCAGTGTATTCTTGCATAGTGTGTGCAATCAGGGCAACAAATTAATGGAAATCCACGGTCTTCTCAAAAGAGTCAATTTGCAAGCAGCGGAAAGACAGCTTATGCGAAACACACACACAGTTAACCTGCGTTGTTTACTCGGCTATGAATAATAGCACCAAATTAATAAAAAACACAATATATTGACCCGCGTCGTGTTTTCTATCATGCGCAGTGCACGTTTGCAATGACGTAAGATGCACGCAAACGCACCAGAGTTCGATAGAAGAAAGTTGAGTGTGAAACCAGACCAACGCTGCGGGGGGCGCCGGGAACAATCGCGCCCGGGCTCGGACCGCAGCAAACGAGCCCAGTGTAAAAGCCCCCTAAATAGGCTACATCATAATAGTCTAAAACGCATGCGCAGGATACTTTACTTCCTGAACAAGTGCACACCCGAGTCCTTGTTGCTTTCACATACACGCGAACCGCAGCACGGTTCGGGAGCAACCGAACTCAGACCACCTCCTCCAGGTAGTCTCGGGTTCGGTACCCCAGTGCGCACCCGGGTCCCATGACAGCGTTCTCATTAGCGATTTTTCATGCGAACCATGCCCCATTCCGAACTAAACTGCCAGTGTGAAAGCCCCCACAACTCGGAAATACGGGACAAACCGCGTCCCGTATTGATTCAAAACGGGACGCGCTGTTTATTTCACAAATACGGGACGATTCCGTATTTTAAGCGACCGGTGGCAACCCTAGGCTCTTTTGATCAATTTACTGCATCCTTGCTGAAGTAAAGGATCTGTAAAAAGTAAAAATCTGACTGACCATAAACTTTTGAACGGTAAACCCAAAATGTTAATCAAAAGTTAATTATTATAAAATATTGCATCTTGATAGTCATTTATTTGTATTTTATGATGTGGTAGGATCTCCCAAATATAACATACTCCCTAGAGAACTGCTTTACCAGCTTAAGCTGTGTCCGGTTTAGTGGACTGAGGAATGAATGAATCAGATTATCAGGTCTGTCTTCACTCTGCTGAACACTCAGAATGCATGAAACAAAACCACAAACCACAGGACCGACAGAACGAGGGATCAAAAGAGAGCAGGAGACATTTGTGGGTGGTGACATTTGGAGATAAGGGAAAGAAAGAAAGAAAGAAAGAGAAAAAAGAGGGAAAGAGAAAAAAGAGGGAAAGAGAAAGAAAGGAGGATTAGAAAAGGGAGGTGGTCTCGCCTGTGTGGATATGATGTTTCAGGTTTAACGGCCATTTCTATGAGCACATACCTCTGAGTATTACTCACTCACACACTTTCACTCACACACACACACACACACGATCAAGAACTGAAAGGAACATTTGAGTGTAACTGTTGAGGAACTTGTACATCCAAAACCTAGTGAGCATTCTACGTAAGCAGCATTTTAATAGATCTCGGGATCGTTTCGTTACGTCGCGATGCATTGTGGGAATCACAGTACGGAAGTAGATGTACTGTATAGTAGGCAGTACGTAATTACGTTGGTCATTAGATAAAATTAGGTTTAATTTAGGTTATTTTTAGGAAAATGGTTCAGTATTGCTGTATTGTGAACTGCTGTAATCGGTCTCACGATCGACAGGGCAAACGCCTCATAAATCATATAAGTGGTGGTCTTTTTGCTTTGCAGTCAACTCCGTTAGCGCTGACGGCTAACTGATATTAACTGAGTTAACTAGCTAGCTACATTTACATTGAATGTATTCATTTAGCAGTTAACTGAAGTTCTGCTGTTCAGATTAACGTTAAAGCAGTAAGTACGTTGCTGTGTTTTGGGAGCAAGCTGTTATACTGATGTAGCTGCTGTTAGCCAAATCAGCATATCAATTCTCGATTAGCAATGTCACCTTGTTTATTCATCTAGATTTTGGTGGATAGACTACGTTAGTGTAATACTGACAAGCTATGGCATAATTTGTACCTTGCACTTCTAGAAAGCATAAGCCTATAGACACACAAATGCAGTGGTAATTTCTAGCTAGTCTCCTCTGTACTGGACCTTAAATGGTATTCTGTTGCTGAAGCTCTAGCTCTGTAGCTTAAATGTTAAAATGCTTTATTATTACTAATAGCTTACATAATCTATTGCTGAAGCTCTGTAGTTTAATTGTTATTATTATATGGCTTGGTTGAATACTAATGTTGAATGCGGTCTGTTATTTCTTGATAACAGACCGCTGCTAAGTATAACACACCGTTGCCATGGACACAGTTCTGTTCATTCTGGAGCAATACAATCGTTTTTAAATCAATAAACTCCTTTATTTATCCGGAGATCGGCCGGTTACGCTATTATCTTATTCCAAACTGGCCTTTGCGTTACCTCTAAAATGGCCGCCGTTTCCCACAATGCACCGTTCCTTGACGTCTACGCCCGACCTCTATACGTCATAGCAAGCAAGAAAAGGCACTGGTTTTGGAACAGAGCTATAGAACACTGTACACCTCAGTGATCTCAGAGAGGATCTTGATGATTTATTGCTGGCTCTTCAGATCAGTGTTTTGGGTTCTAGGTTCTTTAAAGCACTGGTGTGTTGCTGGTGTTCTAAAGAACTAGATGATAGAGTACATTTATCTGTGGAACTTTGAAAGGTTCTTCTTATGACATCAAACTGTTAATGCCTTTTTTGTTTAAATTGGAACTTTTTTTTTCTTTTCCAAGGTGGATCTGGTGTTTGTGTAGGTCTGGTGCTTGGTTAATTTGAGTCATGTGGTTTCATTTGAAAGGATTTGGGGTTATATAATATTTGTCTTTTTGATGTGTTAATTATGGTCTGATGAAGAGCCGTGGAGCTTAATATTACCAATGTGGAAATGTAATAAATTGAATTTTTTGGGGGGATCTGTCTTTCCAAGGAATGGAAAAGGCACAGCTTAATCCTCATTGGAAAACCTGAAAATTTGCTGAAAGACATATAATGTTACCAAAATGTATATTTCAAATAAATGCATTTGAACTTTCTATTCATCAAAGAATCTTGAAAAAATATAGATATATCATGGTTTCAACTAAAATATTAAGCAGCACAACTGTTTTCAACAGCCTTGGTGTGCAGAAAAGACTTTTGTCAAAAACATCAAATAAATCGTACTGATCTCAAATTTTGGAATGATCGTGTATATATTTAACTAGCTATAATTAAATATACATTCGATGTTTGCTATTTGTGAATGTGATTTCTATACAATGTTTTTTTAATAGTCCTTCTGCTGTAATCCTGAACAATTTCCTCTGTTAGCATCTTTCAATCAGGCCTCTCTCTTTTAATCAGCAGACGTTTCATATTTTTTAACCTGTCCATCTCGGGGTCACAGCCTCACGGTCTTCTGACCGGCTTGTCTACATCCTCCTGAACGACAACAGCTGCAAAACAGCAAATATTCATCCAGGGCCCCTGAAAGATGTTTGTGCTTTAGTGACCTCTTTTAAAATCCTCGTCTGTCATTGGTGCAGAGTCTTTGAAGAGTGTTTGTCAGTCACTCAACCTTTTAAAGAGAAGTGATGCACTGATTTACCCTCTTAGCTTCTAAAGTAAACCTTGTGGATCCATTAGATGCTAAATAAAAAGTCACCATTTCTGTGTAGTAAAATAGGCATAAACTTAAGCACTAAAATCATAGAAAGAAATTAGCCTCATATTTTGCTCGAATGCATTTTTTTCTAGATATGTCTCGGGATCTTTTTTTAACTACTAATAAAAATTGGAAATTGACAATATACATTGGCACTGAATAACCAGCAGGAAAGCCTCGATCACTAGAGATCAAGTCTGATTGACATCATGAGAGTATGATAAGAGTGTTGACCTCAGCTCTTCCTTCTGCTTTTCTGCTAAATGTTATGAGGTCATCATCCTTTCAGTGTGCTTCCTCACAGTCTGCACTTGACCGGCGCATTCATTTATTTATGGTCATTGTGGCCAAAGAGTCCTCTAATGTTATCTTTCTATACATACTCATAGACTCCTCCTAATGTTTCATCATCTTACAGTATAAACACTGTCAGTACTTGTGATGCTGAGGGCAGCGCATTTGATA
Organism: Gila orcuttii; assembly: GCA_026230005.1. Classification (NCBI taxonomy): domain Eukaryota; kingdom Metazoa; phylum Chordata; class Actinopteri; order Cypriniformes; family Leuciscidae; genus Gila; species Gila orcuttii. The sequence continues at coordinate 5,565,610 of JAPDVR010000008.1, read as the reverse complement.
TGGCTTTTATCAATCTGAGTGAATTGACTGTTCAGAGTTTGTTCTGTTTTGTCTTTTTCTATAATTTCCTCTGAATTAGTTGGTTCATTCTTTTGGACCCGGTCTCGTCATCTCTTGCTTTTGTCTTTCAATGAAAAAGGAAGTCCTTAGTTTTTTCATTTAACTGTAAATCAAATTTACAAGAATGATCCCTCAAATCACACATTTTATTGAGAAGAGTTGTGCTGTTACTGTAGTAACTGTACCAGGAGTAACTGTACCATCCTCCTGTCGTTCAGGAGGATGAGACTTAAGATATTTATGGAATATCCGCGGAACTGTTACTAGTATCTAATTTTGCAAATAGTATGTTTCTGAATATAAAAATGCCAACACAATAACACACTTGCTCTGGCACTAGTTTTGGATGAAGAGATGAGCTTGTTTCTGTTGTTTGTTATCATTGTACAAGCAGGATGTGATGGTTGGTCGGTGTGGGATTTGTCCCGTCTCTCGTTCACTATTTGGATGGCTGGGTAAAAAGTGACAGTGATGAGCATTGTATTTTTCCCAGAGCTGAACATAATTTAACTCTCAGCGACTGGAAAAAACTGAGCGTACAGCATGAAATAGACGCTCAGTGCCTCATCACGTTTCTGCTGTTTTAAAAACACAGCACTCCCATTGAAAACAATTGGAAAAATATACTAGTTTCGGGGGAAATATGCTTATTTCCTGAAAAAAAAAATGGAAAACAAGACTCAAAATTACACTCTAAAATGTTTTTTTTTTCAACCCATGTTTGTGTTAAATCTGGACAAACCCAACTGTTTGGTTAAAAAAGAAATGTAAACCAATGGTTGGGTTTGTCCATATTTGACCCAAACATGGGTTGAAACAACCCAGCATTTTTTAGAGTGTACTAAAATGTATTTATACATTTTTTTGCAGTGTAGCAGCCACCCAGAACTCTGTAGCAGTTCCCTAGAAACTGCATTTAAAATATGCAACAACAAAAAAACACCTTAGCAACACCCTAGAAACCACCCTTCACACCCTTGAAATGTGACCGAGTTTTGCGTGATCAGACAACACTCACATTTTCCTCCGTAAGTGTGTGATCTATTGGATGTGCGGCCTGTCATCAAAGTTAGTTTTGATATTATGCAGAGGCTGTGTGATATTCTCTGTGGTCAGGGTCAGCAGTTTTGTGTGAAAATGACACTGATTCCAGTCTAGAGAGACATCTAGATTTCACATGCACACAACAAGCTCCTAACTCAGTGGTTTGAGATTCAGGGTAGAGATTATCACAGAAAAACCAGTAAAAATCTGGTTTGAAATTGTTATTTATAGTACAAGCATGGAAAAGTCATGGAAATTAGTATAATCTTGGAGATTTTCTATAGTGAATATATAGTAGTACCTGACATACACTAGTGCTTAAACGTTTGGGATCAGTAGGATTTTTAAAATGTTTTTGAAAGAAGTTTCTTCTGCTCACCAAGGCTGCATTTATTTGTACAGTAAAAACAGTAATATTGTGAAATATTATTACAATTTAAAATAACTTTTTTTATTATTATTTGAATATATTTTTAATTTATTCCTGTGATCAAAGCTGAATTTTCAGCATCATTACTCCAGTCTTCAGTGTCACATGATCCTTCAGAAATCATTCTAATATGATGATTTGCTGCTCATGATCAACATTTCTGATTATTTTAAAAATCAGTTGTGCTGCTTGCTTGATATTTTTTTGGAAACCATGATACATATTCTTTCAGGATTCTTTAATGAATAGAAAGTTCAAAAGAACAGTGTTTATTTGAAATGGGAATATTTTGTAATATTAGATCACTCTTGGTCAATACATCCTTGCCAAATAAAAGTATTCTTTTGAAATTCAAAAATGCTTTATTATACTAAGTCATGCCAAAATGATGAGTAAATAAATGTAATTTCTCTAAGCAGGTTAGAAGCTGATGCAAGAGGTTTTTTTCAGTCATGGCTCATCATATTTTGCAATCTCCCACAAGATTTTTATCACCTCTGTCTCGGCCAACATTCCTCTTTAAATGTTGTCGTGTCACTTTATCTTTCCAGATCGGCAGCAGCACTTTCTCTCTCGCTTATGAACTTTGTTTTCCATCACTTTAAAACCAAATCTTCATTTTTGGCTGAATGTGGCCACTTTCTGTGATTGTGAAACAAAATGAGATTTTCTGTAAAATTTGAGACCTGACCAGCTGTCTTTTTATGTTTCTCTTTGGCTGGTGTTAAACACTGACATTATTGTGATATGATGTGTATTCTGGCATTGCTGAGTTTGAGAAGACCAATAACATGTATAATTTCAAATTTCTCTGGCCATGGGAAACACAGAACAGAGTCAAAGGCCAGAAGGATAGCAAACTGTGTCCAAATGTGAATTCTTGCCTGTTTATTTTATCCAGTTTCATCCTGATTGAAACACGAGAGCCAGATGACATTGCGACAGGCCCCCGGAGACAATAGCTCTTCTTATTCTGTGAGTTGGGATTCAATGCGAGCGCAAAGACAAACGATCCTTTGGCGCAGCTCCCGATCACTCGGCACTGTAATAACTTCAAAATATGCCTGCCATGCAGTCGATCCACTATAAGGCCAGAGCTGTGCGTGAGTACGGCTCTTCGGGGAGGAATCTGAGAGGTCGGGATTGGCAGAAACTCAACGCTTCATGACCTTGCCTCGCACAAACCATCGCGATGAATAAGAAACGAGCTGTTCCTTAAAGGTGCATTGTGTAATATTTCTGAGGATCTACTGACAGAAATGCAATATAGATCCATAACTATGTTTTCAGTGGTGTATAAAGACCTTGCATAATTAACCGTTATGTTTTTATTACCTTAGAATGAGACATTTATATCTCCATAACCGCGGGCGCCCCCTTCTATGGAGGTCGACATATTGTGTCGTCATGTTTCTAGCGTAGCCGACAGCGAACACACAGCGCTACAGAGCGCGTTTCCTCACTACCTTGAAAAAGACGTTTTCAGTGGTGTATAAAGACCTTACTTAATGAACCGTTATATTTGTATTACCTTAGATTGAACAGTTTCTGTCTACACACACCGCGGGTTCCCTTACATTGAAATGCGCCGACATGTTTCTACAGTGGCCCTAAACGGACAAACGCGTTTCATTACTATGTTGCTCTTCGTGCAAGGAAGCAAGCTTAGTTCAGCGAATAAAACACTGACACAATGATGAACAAGTAACAATAATATTCGCAATAACATATAGTTTTACTGAATACATAATTTCTTAATTTATCCTTGTAAAGAAACCTCATTGCTGAACTGGCTACTCTCTGCTGTCTCAGACGATGACATATTTTCCTGTCGGCCACCGTAACTTTTGTTGGTTGCAATTCGTAACCTCACCACTAGATGTCGCTAAAAATCACACACTGCACCTTTAAGCTTTCTTGTGATTATGGAGGCGTTTCTTTTGAGACTTTTGAGTGGCATTTGGATTAATTTATTAATAGTTTTAAGAGTGTTTTGATCAAATCCCCTGCAGGAGTTGGATGGAGGGTTTCCATTAAAAGACATGCAGAAATAACAAACAAGAACTTTTGGGCCAGAAACAATTTACAGAAATGCTTGTCATTGCAACCTCAGTGTCCCATTGTACACTAACGTTCAAAAGTTTGTCGTCAGTAAAAAATTTTGTTTGTTTTTTTAAAGAAATGAATACTTTTTTCAGCAAGTATGCATTAAATTGACCAAAATTGAAAGTAAAGACATTTATACTGTTACAAAATATTTCTATAAAAATATGGGAAGCACAATTTTTTCAACATTGATAATAATCAGAAATGTTTCTTGAGCAGTAAATCGGCATATTAAAATGATTTTTGAAGGATCATGTGACACTGAAGATGCTGCAATTTCAGCTTTGATCACAGGAATAAATTACATTTTACAATATTATTACAATAGAAAACAGTTATTTTAAATGTATTTCTAATCAAATAAATGCAGGCTTGGAGAACAAAAGAGGCTCCTTTCAAAAACATTAAAACATCTTACTGACCCCAAACCTTTGAGCTGTAGTGTATATATAGTTAATATGAATATGTGTTACACCAAAGTGATGTGCGTATATGTGATCCTTCAGTAGTTCTTTAATGAGCGTTGCATGTTGAAGTTCATCTAACACAACTAAGTAAAGTTAAAATAGATCTAAAACATCATCCACTTAATGTACAGCATTTTAGATCCCAAAATCATAGCAGCATGTTCTAACCGAAAAGACGTGTTTTATACATGTCAACTGGCACAGTTTGTTTTAGTCCAGTGGGATGTGTTCCTGGATCAATATTCCCATCAAACTATCCTAACGCTTACCATAACCTAGCCCTAAAACCAGAGAGAAATGAACCCAGTCCTAACCCTCAAATTGGATTTATTGATACGAATGTTGCGCAGAAATCACTGCTGGTATGTGAATACAAACGCTTTTAGCTACACCATTTTGGATGGTTTTGAATTGTATTTTACACTTATAACTGAGCAAGCAAGTTCAATTCATTTCAGCAGGTCAGTCCGTTTCTTTTTTTAGTAACTGATCCAAAAAATATGAGATGAAATATGATATTTGAGTCATCAGTCAACAACGTATCCATAAGTCCCTGTTCCGCATTTTTTGTTTTGTTTTTTGTATGTAGTAAAATGTTTTTGTTAAATGCATATTTAATATGAATTTATATTCTGTTTTGCATGAACAGTTTACAGTATTTTAATGCAACACAAGGACATGTGGTTTAAACCGAAGTCATGTCAATATTTGAAGCACATTTAGTCAAAGCTGGAACACATTTCTCTAACAAACTAGTTTTAGGAGAAAATTCCAGAAATTATATAAAGATCCCATCTTGTGCAAGTTTAGTTCAGGTCACATTTAACACACACACACACACACATGAAGTGAGACACCTGTTGAGCTTGTCTTTCTGTGCTAGACAGACGTTTCCTGATGCTACAAAGATACTACTGTAAGCTGAATGTCATCATTTGTTGACATTTTTGAAGCGCTCCGGCTCTTTTGCACATTCTGTTTACCATCATGGCCTCATTCTGCTAGTGTGTTCCATCAAATATAACATGCTGGACATTTCAAAACCATTAATGCAATTTAAATGAATACAAAATAAATGGCATTATAAATGTGCTGTGGTGTTAGCATGACATGAGATGGCAGTAATATGCTATATATCAGTGTCCTTAATATATACAGTGGATAGCATAAGTAAACACACCCATGCTAAAGTTGACTAAAAAGAGGAATAAAAAATCATCTTTTGGAAATTGATCTTAATGCCTTAATTAAAAAAATTAGGAAAAATCCAACCTTTAAGGACACCAATTTTCTTTGTAAATGAATAATGTATCGTAAATAAATAAAAGTTCTTCCTTAAAATACAGGTTGCGTAAGTCAGGACACCCCTATGTTAAATTCCCATAGAGACATTTTATTTTTAAATGCCAGTTATTTCATGGATCCAGGATAATATGCATCCTGATAAAGTTCCCTTGGCCTTTGGGATTAAAATATCCCACATCATCACATTCCCTTCACCATACCTAGAGATGGCATGGTGTTATTTCAGTTAGGCTAATAGCTGGTTTGATTTGCATTGAGAGATGATCTTATGGAAAGTACCCCATGCCAATCTCTAGGCCAAGAGAACTTTATCAGGATGCATAGTATCCTGGATCCATGAAATAACTGGCCTTTAAAAATAAAAATCTGCTGTCTCTATGGGAATTTAACATAGGGGTGTCCTGACTTGCATTTTAAGGAAGAACATTTATTTATTTACGATACATTATTCATTCACAAAGAAAATTGATGTCCTTAAAGGTCCTAAAATTTTTTTAAATTAAGGCATTAAGATCAACTTCCAAAAGATGATTTTTTTTATTCCTCTTTTTAGTCAACTTTACCATGGGTGTGTTTACTTATGTTAGGCACTGTATGCCATATTCATGTACCATTTGCATACTTTAAGATATTTTAAATGGTTTTACATGGTCTAAAAAAGTATTATCATGATGTACTTAAATCAAATTGATTTAAGTTTTTAATACAAGTATGAGAAGATGGTTTGCGCATCTTGCGTTCCTAAATGCCAGTTAAAGCAACTTTGTGATTTGATATTGCACTAAGCATTATCACGATTTTGGTTTGGTTTCGATTCATTTTGCAGCCCTACTTGACTGTACTTAGTATTTATCGTTTTTACGCTACGTAAATATGGATTATTTAAATAAATTGTGCAATCTGATAGTAGCAATTAAAAGGTTATTGCCCTCTTAAATGGCTTCAATGTAGATAACTTTTTTATAGTACAGTAACTTCACAACTTTTTTAACTACTTTTACTGCCTTGTAATTGAACTACTTGAACTGGTGAGAAGCTTGTAGAGTCTGAACGCTGTGATCTGAGTTGGCAGCTCTTCTGCCAGTGGAAATGTCCTGCACATGGACTCTTATTAAAACCCCAACGCTTGAACTCTACCATCTGGCTGCAATTCTCTATCGAATCCCAGCCTCGAGATCAGTTTGAGGTCTTCATCTGCTCTGTGAAAAATGCTCATCTCAGTTCTCTAAACCGCATCAGTGATGTTCTCACATCCCTCAGGTTAAACCAGTATCAGCACAAGCCGAAAGTGAACGTGCTGATCGAAGACACCTATATTTACATTAACCGTCAGGATCCGAAAGGAAGAACCGGCTCTAGATTTTGCAGTGAAGTATTGTTTTCATTCCCATTACCTTCATGCTAAATATCAGAGCTGCTCTAGAAGTACATTTGTTGGGCAAAGGTCATTGCGTGTTATTCTTCATGTTTATTCAAATGTACAATCATCAGTTTTTTGTTAGTATTTTTTTTTAATATGAATTTCACAATTTGTTGTAAAAACAACACATTATATTGTAAATACACAGCAATATGGTCTACTAGAATAACATTCACAGACCTGTGACACATTTGTTGTGAGCTGAGAACTTTTCCATTAAGTTTTTATTTTTACACCGCTTCAAAGCAGCTTTACAAAAAAATCATGATGTTAGTGTTTAGAATATCTTCATATTTTCATGCCTTATAGTTGCATTTAGCAGAACAGGGCGAAAATATATTTTACATTATGACAATACAAGCAATCAAGCAGTTGAGATTTTCCTATGTATATTGCTTTATGTGAGTACTGTATGTATGCAGGCACTATATCCAAATATCTCACTGAATGATAATATAGTTTCAATTATGCGATAATATAAACAAGTTGAGATTTGCTATGAATCAATCTGAAATAAATGCATATTTTGTCACATAAACTCAAATGTTGTCGTTAAAGTGTTTAATTTGACCAAATGGAACTGCAGAGATGATTATTTTTAAACCCGTTTCCTGAACTTCATCTTGGTTATCTTCATCTTGAACTTGCTATATTGGCGGGCGGCTTTGATAGATGACCCGAATGTCTTTAAACTGAGGAAAACCGAATGATGCGGTCTCTTCAAACAAGAAGGAAGAGGGAGATTTGTAAAAGACAGATAATGATGAAAGAAGGAAGGGAGAGAAAAGGCTTTGAGTGGAAGGAGGGTAAAGGTTGTTTTGTGTGTTTTTACAGTCTGACATACAGAGAGAGTTCTGATAGAGACTGTTAACGTGTCTTCATGATCCTGTAATAGTGGGCGGTCGTGTTCCTTTAGGACAGTCTAACCTTCACACGCATGATTTGAGAGTCTCGTGTAAAGTAACCTTTAACTTGTCTAAATCAGGGCCTGCGTTTCTGAAACTAAAGGTTCAACCCTTTCATGACAATGTTATCAGTCTGAGTCAGAATGTGGCTCTGCTCCCAAATAGTACGTTACATAGGAAGCATGTTACGCACGTTTTAAAAGTCTAGTTATGTTGCTTTTTAAGAGACCTTCTCTTTGGCCAAATTCAAAGGTAGTCTAATCCTCTGCAGAGAATGCAATCCCAGAATGCTTTGAAACAAGCTAATTGAAAAAAAAAAAAAAAATGATGCAAGTTGGTGGAAGTGAGAGAAATGTAAAATTATGAATTGAATATAACTGTTCAGTCATGCCGTCATTTGATTTATTAGCAACACTTTACAAAAAGGTTTCGTTTGTTTGCATTAGTTGACTACATTAGTTGTATGAACTAAAAATGAAAAATACTTCTAAAGCATTGATTAATTTTAATTTCAGCATTTTTCATTCTTAGTTAAAGGGATAGTTCACCCAAAAAGGTGAACTCCCTTTAACTTTAGAAATTTTGGACTAATCCGCTCAATTCATATGGATTCGTTTTACGATCTCTTTATGAACTTTTTGAAGCATCAACGTAATATTTTCGTAGCTGTCAATGGAGGGACAGAAAGCTTTCAGATTTCATCAAAAAGATCTTCATTTGTGTTCAGAAGATGAACAAAAGTATTGCGGTTTTGGAACGACATGATGGTGACAATTAATGACAGAATTTCCATCTTTGGGTGAACTATCCCTTTAATGCATTAACTATTGTTAACTAATGGAACTTTATTGTAAAGTGTTACTGATTTATTTTCTAAAATTTTAAAATAATGATGTCATATATGCCAGCTTGGAAGTCTAATTTCTTTTAGAATAGCAGATTTTTATAATTTAATGTGGAATTATTTGTATGCATAAATGAACTTTCAAGGCAGTGGACTTCGAGGTTAACAGTAGCTGAGCGTATAACTCTGCCTTCATTGACACTGTTCTAATTAAAGTTTTATGAGTTTCCAACAGACGACCCCCAAAGCTCATTGTCATCCCCTCGCATCCTTTAAAAGACAGCTTTACAGTCGAATTCAATGTGAAAATGTCTGTGGTTGCTGGCGCCATTGTGTCAATGTAATGAATGTAAGCCTTTTTTTTTCCTTTTACAGCCCATCTGGGTTTATGGACATTTCCTTTTGTGCAAGAAAAAGCTTGTATTCTTTGTGTCTGAAAACAATGCATGCTTACTCAACACATTTTAAACCTTTCCCAGGATGTCTTTTTGGATCTAAAATGGGGATTTTTCTTTCTGGAAATAGAATATGATGTATGGATGACCTACTGTACTAACAATGCTTCGTAAATAATTATTATAAAAAAGCCATTTGCCAAAAATAAAAAAAAATGCACTCTGATACAAACATACAGTGATCATGAAAGTACCATGGCACTTTTGAACACTCATTTTATTGCATTGGATAATGTCAAAAGCAAGTTTTATTTATTTTTTGCAAACTTAAAATGTTAAAATATTTTTCAAGTTTTATATTTTAAACTTGAATTTAAATCTTTAAGTTTGAGCATTTAAAAAGATCTTAAATAAATATATTTAATGTGTTTTTTTTCTTATTAATTGTATGTTCTTAAATGATTTTAAAACTGACTTTTTTTAAACTTTTTTTTCTAACAATTTTTATGTTTGTTTTTTCTCTCATCTTTGCTATATAATTCCTATGTAAAGCACTTGGAATTATCTTTGTGTTTAAAATTGTGGTATATGAATAAATAGAATAAGAATACATTTTGCTTGAAAAGTGTGCATTTTTTTTCATAAATGCTATTTGATTTGATATATCTTCAACACGCATTTTTAAGTGTCCAAATACTTTTAAGTGCCACATTTTGGAGCCTTTAGACTTGTTCTGACTAAGGCTGCTTTGAATCTGTCATTTGGTCGTGTACATCTGCTTTCATGAGTGTGGATTCAAGTAATATAATATGACTGGACTCCATGGTCCTGATCTTGGGAAAGTTACCGTTGCTGTGGGAATAGAAAATATGTTGATGAACTTGATGATAAAGCAAATATATTTCACTCTTCTCAATACCCAAAGATTATTTTCCCTTGACAGTCCCTGATAAATCTGATTGGCATCTTTGCTGTCCAATGGGAAAAGAGCTGCATGGAATTTGAGAAACACGATTAGAGTTATAAATATTCCCTCTCTTGGTTCTCATGACTTTTGATTCAAAAATAGTGGAGTTGCACATGTTGGAGACATAAATCAGTGCTTTTCCTGGTTACAAGATACTGTTGTGGGCATCTGTTGAACTGACATCTGGTGCCGTGACCCTGCCGATAATTCCCGCTGACGTCCTGTATCCGGATGGCAAGCGGAAGATTATCCAGCATTACTGAATCCACAACATGTGTTTGACATTTATGATTGGTCAATAATATCTCTTGATGTGGAAAAGTCTGTTGTACACTATCTGTGTTGATTTTAATTTTTTTTCCTGGATGATTCGCAGAAGCACCGATGAACTTGAACGTCATCTGTTTCCTATTGTAAAAGCTTTTTTTTTTGTTGTTCCCATGGAAAATTCAACACAAGACATGCGCTAGATGATTTGTTTGATGTGTGTTACTGAGCCAGCCATCTAAAGCCAATATTAACGCTGTTTGTGTTTCAGTGGCGATGCCATTCATCATAATGACCATCATGTTCCGGCCGTACCAGCGTGGCGTTTACTGTGATGACGAGACCATTAATTACCCCTACAGACCAGACACCATCTCTCACAAAATGATGGCGGCCGTTACCATTTCCTGCTCCATCATTATCGTGAGTCTCCACCAATCAGGCAGCTGAGCAAACCTTTAAAGCAGTGGTCTCAAACTCAATTCCTGCAGGGCCACAGCTCTGCACAGTTTAGCTCCAACCAGCTCAAACTCACACCTGCAAGGAAGTTTCTAGCAATCCTGAAGCCCTTGATTAGCTGAATCAGGTGTGTTTGATTAGGGTTGGAGCAAAACTGTGCAGAGCTCTGGCCCTCCAGGAATTGAGTTTGAGACCACTGCTTTAAAGGGTCCTATTATGCATTTTACATTTTCAGCTTTCTTTACTGTGTAATGTTGCTGTTTGAGCATGAAAATGGTCTGCAAAGTTACAAAGTACAAAGTCCCTCCAGCGGGAGTTATTCTCTATATCAGTGTCACTGTTTCTGAACTCTCTGAAACGCCTCCATTGTAGTCTTCTTGAGTTTTCTTCTGGGAATGAACATGTTGCAATATTCCCCATTTAAATAATTCCCACCCATGGAATACGCAAAATAAAGGGACTAAAGGGAGTTAGTTAGTAGTGTGTTGAAACTCGCGGTTATGGTAAGGGGTGGGGCATTTCTCGCTCAAAGCAGTTGACCAATCACAACACACTGGTCCAACCAACCAATCAGATCACATTGTGCTTTTATGCTTTTATAGAAGGAGGAGCTTCGTAGAGACAGGAACTAAACAGAGCGTTACTGACAGACTGGGAAGAGAGGAACTGCAACAATCTCAAATATTTCATCTTCAAGCATGAAAACATATTCTAGTAAACCATAAAAACAAAATCAAGACTTTGTAGAAGGGCATAATATATCCACTTTAAAGAAATAGTTAATCTAAAAATCTGTCATCTACATCTAAGAATATTGTGTGGTTTTTTTTCTCTGTAATAAAAGGAATTCAATTAGCTAACATAATATCAAAAGTCGACCCAGGCTCATTGCAAAAATGTCTTTGATTTTCCCCAAAACAGTTGAACGTGGTAATCTGCTAATGTTTTTAATAGTGCTGGTTGTTGTCCTTATTACGGCAGATTAATTGTTCAGTGAGTGGAACTAAAATGTTAATGCTTTATCGCTTTTGAAAATAACGTACCACCTACACCAAACCTAACTAAGTGTATATTTACACGACAACAATATACTAAAACTGGAAAAGTTTTTCCTTTTGTGTTTATGTAAAGTTTCACGTACAGACAATTTGTCAAAACGATCCCTGTTCACACGGATCCAGGAAAACGACTAAAAACGCTGTACTATTCTGCCAGGCCAGTAGTTGGCGATGTCACTTTGTAAAGAATCACTACGTGCCTGTAGACTGAACACGTTATTCACCTGTGATGGATTTTTTAACTAATCATAACTAACATTTGTTTTTCTTGCAGGAACAACATTCATATGCTTTTGAATCTTAAATGTTTCCAAACCGTTTGGTCGAAAACTCGTGACTTTGAGTGTGTGAGTGTAAAAATAACAAATAGGGAAAATAAAACTAGACAGATGTCTAGGTTTGAAAACTTTGTCAATAATGTCAATTCATTGATTAACAATGAAGTAATCAAGAAAACAGAGTTTGCTTCTACCTAGTAACAGAAGGGTTTGCATATGAAGAACCAATCAACTTGTAGGGAAATTATGTAATGTATCATGTCATTTTCGCCATGCTCCTATTCTATAAAAACTGTTGTATTCTTTTGACTTTTGGGATTCTCTCTGAAGTTTGTCTAAGATCCTCCGGCCGTGATTAAAGCATATTCGAAGGCATTGTTTGGAGTCTGTTTAGTTATTGCTGCGCAGCAAGTTAGAGTTAGGGGAATCAGTCGACGTCGATGAGGAGACGCGCTAGAGTATGAATATTATTGAACGGGGACGTCGATTGTAGACGAGACCCAGATACAGGAAACTAACGTCGAATGGAGACGTTCGGGGACGTTGACTGTGGATGAGACCCAGGTAGTAGAGATGCGCGGATGGGCTATTTCATCCGCAACCGCATCATAAAACTCATCATCCATCCGCCATCCATCCGCACCAAAATTTTTGACCAATTTTCAAAACCGCACCCGCCCGCCATCCGCTGATTGGGCGATACAAGGCGCTGCTGATGACAGCCGCGAGACTAGAAAGCTCTCAGAATATCAGCAGAGAACTCCGTCTCCGATCGGTGCGCAGGGACAAAAATACATAAAATAGCCTAAATTAAACGCACTTCGGCAAACCTGACCTTATCTGATCAATACTGTACAATGTACAATATTGTATAATGTAATATATCTGTACAATATTTTCATTGTAATTTCAACATGCTGCTATTGTATGGGGCGCCGTTTGTAAAGCGGCTCACGCTGAAAATAACAGCAACATTTTGTCACATTCAGCTTCAAACAATGTTTAAAAAAACTGGTTTGAATTTTTGACGGTCACTTTTTAGCACATTTACAACAATATTTGTCAACTTAGAAATATTTTAAATAGTTAAATCTAAATATTAAATGTTACACGTAAATGTTAAATCTAAATGTTAAATCTAAATGTTAAATCTAATGTTAAATCTAAATGTTAAATCTAAATGTTGAATCTAAATGTAAATGTTGAATCTAAATGTTAAATATAAATGTAAATGTTGAATCTAAATGTTAAATCTACATCTAAATGTTTTGGGTGAAACTTATCTTTAGCTTATTTTAAACTATTTAGCCTACTACTAACGAATAACTATTTCACTTTATTTTTTAGCAAATAGATAGAAAGCTAGAATAAAATAACAAGTAATTTACATTGTAGGCTAATTATCTCTACGCACTGTCATGTCAGGGTGACGACGACTATAGGACGAGCCTGTTCTGAAGACTCCCGTTAATTTTGAATGCACGGGAAGAGAGCGGAGAGCGCGTCTTTTTCAGGCACAGTGCAATTTATTTTATACCATCAACAGGCCTAACAATCATAATAAACTATAGAGCCTCGATATTAAAGAAACGCAGACTCTATTCATTCCGAAATTCGATGAAATTCCACCGCACAACAGTGCATGTTCACATTTGTAATTGTCGAATCGGAATTCGGAAACAACACCAATTCTGTGACACAGATGAACCTTTATTGATATCTCTATCAGACAATGTATACATATATTTTTCATTTGATTGGTTCAACCGCCCACCACCCGCCCGAATTTAATTAAAATATTTTTATTCGTCACGTCATCCGCCCGAGTCCGCAGCTGTAACCGCCAACCGCGCATCTCTACCAGGTAGACTTAGTCAGGTGCGAAAGAAGAAAAAATTGACCACACACCGTTTTCACACATTTGCGTTTTTGTAGATTATACTGAGACGATAATGGTGTCATTCTCATAAAACCCGTTTTCAAAGGTTTGCGTTTTCAGGCCCTCAAAACACTGATGTCATGTAAATGAACGGCCAAAACACATAAAATGTTTCCGTTTTTAGTTGAAAACGGTGTAGTGTAAACAGTCCCTAATAGTGTAAACAAAAGCAAAAGTGAGCTAAAATGAATTTGGTGAAGCAACCATGTAATTTTAGCTTGTTCCTACAAGTCTTTGAGCTTTTTATCATAACTCATGTTTCACAGGACTCATACCGAGCCCTCCACATTGCAATGGTGAGCTAATGAGCAAATTTACTACACCAGAAAAGCCAAACATATAGAGCTAGTTATGTGATGCAAACATCAAAATGTATCCATCATGCACTATGTTAAAAGTGTTTTGAGGTCATGGCATAGTTTTGTGCAATGAACCACATGAAAATACATCTTTATTAATCAATAATCTGCAACTGTAATCATAATTTGTGTGAAAAGGAATACAAGTTGCTGGTGTTTTACTGCCTCTAGTGTTCATTTCAGCAGGAAACTGCAGTGAATTGTATTTTTGTAAGCGAGAGGCATGTTTTTCCATTGGAAAACATGGAATGTTATGTTGGAAAAAGAGGATAGTGACTGGGTCTTTTTTGAAGCTTGACAGCCACAAAGAAGACCAAAAGAATCAAACTAATGTGTTTCATGATTTTAACTTACTGACTCAGAGATTCACGAACGATTCGTTCTCATGAAGCTCACGGGGAAGATTTTCTTTGAAAACAACTTAAATATCTGTCTGTTCTTCACACAAAGCTATCATAGGAATTCAGAAGCACAAAACAAAAGCAGAATATTGCACACAATTCAATGTGAACTACTTTTATTGGGTTTGACATATGTGACTTTAGTTCATAGTGACTGTTAGTTCATAGTTTTATTTTTCTGTGAACTGTTTAAGAAGCATCACAACTGTCTAAAGCAGGGATGGGCAACTTCGGTCCTGGAGGGCCACTGTCCTGCAGAGTTTAGCGCCAACCCTAATTAAACACACCTGAACAAGCTAATCAATGTTTTCAGGATTACTTGAAAAGAGTTTTTGTCAGGGTTGGAGCTAAACTCTGCAAGACAGTGGCCCTCCAGGACGAAGTTGCCTATCCCTGGTCTAAAGGGATTTGTTGTTGAAGCACTTTAGAGAACCAACCAGTTGTTGTAATTGTGAAATTTCTGTGCTTTATTTGATTGTGAAAAGATGCAGGTTGGTTTTGTATTGTGGCCACATGTTCCGAGAGGACATTGTGATTAGTTCAGCATGATTCATCAGAGTACAATTCAAAACATGAGTCATCTACATCTGACAGACTCATATATTTACTTTAATTACTGAGAATAAACCTTAAGGCAAGTTTATTTATGTACCATTTGATAGTTACACAATGGGGATTCAAAGTGCTTGACGAAATAATCATAATAGATGTATACAAAATCAATTAAAAATTTAATATATAAAAAAAAAATACGCCATGCTGAACTATTACAATGTACCAATATTTACTCATGCATCGTTATTGCTACTGCTCATACTTGGGGTTAAATGTTCAAGTGACTAACCCTTAGAAAAATTAAGCCTAAAAAGCTTGATTGTTTCCTCACTTGCAGATCACTTCCGGAGAGGCCTACCTGGTCTACACCAAACGGCTTTACTCCAATTCAGACTTTAACCAGTACGCTGTGGCGCTCTACAAAGTGCTGGGGACGTTTCTGTTCGGCTCGTGTGTGAGCCAGTCTCTGACCGATATGGCCAAGTACACCATCGGACGCTTGCGGCCCAACTTCATGGCAGTTTGTGCTCCAGAAGTGTGTAACGGCTACATGGCAGTGATAAACTGCACGGGAAGCCCTCGCAACGTGACAGAATCCAGGTACAGAAGCAGGGGACGGGAAGGGCTGGTGTCAGAGGTCATAAACTGCTAACCTCACTTCCTGTATTTGTTTATTTTTGGTGTTCACCTGTTGTTTCACTTCCTGTTTGTCCAGTACATTTGTGCTTTCTTATGCTGTGACCTTTGCAGTCCAAAGGTCTCACTGGTGTTTTCAAATGCCATATTTCCTCAAGAGGCTTGAAGTATAAATAGATTTGATTATACATGCAACACAAAGCATGACCAGTGTTTAGAAAATATTTCAGTTCTATCTGGGCGATTTTGTCAATTAGGGGAACTTTTTTAAACTAAAAATATTATTTTGAATAAAAATTATTATTATTATTATTATTATTTATAATCAGGGCTTGACTTTAACTTTTTTGCTCACCAGACACTGTGGCTAGTGATTTTCCAAAGTTACTAGCCACTCAGCATTTTCACTGGCCATAATTTTGACATCGATACCATTGGAAAAAAACGGCTGCCGTCACTTTAAGACCTGACGCACGGATTCATTATACCGTAAAACATGCGTGTTTTAGAAAGCGTGTATATTAGTGTACAGTATATTAGGCATGTATATTTGGCAGCAGGTATATTAGGCTGCCGTCACTTTAAGACCTGACACACGGATCCATTATACCATAAAACATGCGTTTTCTTTCTCAACTGTTTGTTTACTTTAAACATAACTGACTGTGTTAAGACATGAATATTCACCAAGACACAAAATAATGTCAAAATGCCGGTATGAGCGTAATAAGCAGCTAAAAAGAACTCAGTTTAGTACAGAGGCGGCTTTATGTGCTGCACTTTGGGTGTTTGAGCAACAAAATCTGCAGGAATTAGTAAAATTATGCACAATATGTGTAATCCCTGGCCGAGATTCAAGCCCTGTTACAACAATATTCATCAAGAGCAAATGAAACGAGTGAGTGAGGAGAGGCGGGTTTGTGTGTCACTCTCTCTCGGAGAGATGAGAGAGAGAGAATGCCCAGCTGCTATCGTCTATCAATTCTGCTGAAAATGAGTATTGGAAGCGTTTCAGATATTTCAGTATCGATATGTATTAAAAAATCTATATTTTTGACAACACTACATTGCACTTAGTGTACTATTTCAGATGCCTTTTAAAAGACTTAAATTGAAAAAGTATATTATGTGTAAAATTCAACCCGTCAGAGCGTCTAGTAGGAGTGACTGCGTTACACACCACTGCTGAAATACACACGCATTTGGCAGGTTTTAATGTCAAGCACTGTTTGTAATCCTTCTAAATATTTTTACATCATGTATCACTATATTTAAATAATCTGAGATTTACTGTTAGCTTTGAGTATTATCACCAAACTGATCAGTATTTTAGCATTTTTATTAAGAAGTCCACTTCTTTTTATTACTTTATAAATTAAAAGTTATTTGTTGCACTTGCAAGTCCAGGAGTTATAAAGCTCTTTCTCCAAAACATAAAAAGGTCATTGGCATCACACATACCAAAATGCATTTGAAGGTCAAGGCCATTATGGTCATGTGATAAATGTTTTAACACAGTTGATATCTTGAAACATAGTTTGACGAAAAGTTCCCCTAAAGTGAAGAATGACCCATGAACGTTTCGTTCTAAATGATGCGTGAACTGTGAAAATGATTCTTTTCCCTCTCTCCCTGTTGTTTTGTATCTGTCCGATCCGCCCTTCCTCCGTCGGTTGTGTTGCACCAGGCTGTCCTTCTACTCCGGTCACTCCTCCTTCGGGATGTACTGCATGTTGTTTCTGGCGGTGAGTTGTCACAGTTGTCTTCCTCTTCTACAATCATGCTGACACAGAAGACTTGTGTAGACAGATAAAGGAGACCCTCTCAGAACAACAGGAAACATGATAGAGACAATAAACTATGACCTCAAACATCTCCAGCTTTAAATCAAGATAGTATGCAATTCTTAAAGGGACCGACCTATTAAAACAACGTTTTGATTTTGTTGTTTGGGGCCTACTAGAATAGGTTTTCATATTTGAATGTTCAAAAAAACATTATTTTTCACGTATTTGACAGTTGCAGCTCCTCTCTTCCCAATCGTTTAGTTCCCGTCTCTATGAAGCCCCTCCTTCCGAAAAGCACAATGTGCTCTGATTGGACGGCTGGACCAGTGTTTCGTGATTGGTCAACCGCTTCGAGCATGTTTAGGAAAAGTCCCGCTCTCTAACCATAACTGTGACTTTTTACACACTTCCTACTATCTTAATCAGACCCCACCCCTTTATTCTGCGTATTAATTATTTAAATGAGGAATATTGTGACGTGTTCGTTCCCGGAAGAAAACTCAAGACTACAAAGGATGCATTTCAAGGAGAAACAGTGACACTGATAATAACTCTATTTGTAGCGTGTAGTGACCTTTTTCATGCTCAAACAGCAACATTACAGACTAAAGACAGTTGAAAATGTTAAAAAACACAATAGGTCCTCTTAAAGTTTTGACATAATTTATTCATCCTCACACCTGCATGACTTTTTTTCCTTCTTAGCATGAATGTTCTTCAGAATTTCTCTTTTTGTGTTCCACCGAAGTAAGTAATACGAGTTTGTGGCGACATGAGGGTGAATTAATAAACACCTAAGGTTTTCTGGTTGCTTCACTCATGTTCAGACGTGTCTGTAGTTAAGATGCTGCCAAGTCATATTCAGATAAGGTGCTTTCCCATAACTTTTAAAGACTTTCCTGCTACTGAATGCACAAGGTTGATTTTCCATTTTTCTTCCCATATCCTCTTTTAAAATATTGTGTAATCCGTTGTTGTTTTTCCTCATCCCGTGTAGCTGTATGTCCAGGCACGTATGGCATCCAAGTGGGCCCGCCTCCTCCGGCCCACAATTCAGTTCTTCCTGGTGGCCTTTGCCATTTATGTGGGATACACACGTGTGTCTGACTACAAACACCACTGGAGCGACGTGGTCGTGGGTCTTCTGCAAGGGGCGCTGATCGCAGTCCTCACGGTGAGTGGAGTAATCTCATGAAACCAGCTTAAATTTCACCCCAAAATTAAAAGAAAAAATATGAAATTATAATTTGCATAAGGAAAATGTCCTGTTGTAGAACCACTGGGATTTGTTTGCATTTTCATGATAATTAAATCCATTTAAATACTCCCCCTCAATCTTCAGAAACTTAGATTTATGCTTAAAAAAAAGAGAAAAATTTGGTAAGTATATAATTAAGGTATTTAATTGCACTTAATTATAAGTTTTTTTTTTTGTTTGTTCTATATTACAGTAATTTTAAAATTCTGTTAATGGTCATAAAAACAGAAAGCAGAAAGCATGCTCAATTTTTCAGCAGCCATAGGGATAAAATAAGCCTTCAATAAAGGGTACATAAATAACAAAGTAAATTTAAATAAAGTAGGTCTTTAGAAGGAATTTGGCAATCAAACACTGATTTCAAAATGTATTTTTTTAATAAAAATATGTTTTAAAAATACTGACTGTTGTGCTCAGTCATTTCAATTATATAAAATAACCAAATAAATATACCAAAAAAAAATGAATATTGTGAATTATTATTATTATTACAGTTGAAAATAACCGTTTTCTATTTTGAAATATAATTTATTCCTGTGATCAAAGCTGAATTTTCAGCATTATTTCTCCAGAAATCATTCTAATATGCTAATAAAAAAAATAAAAGAAATCAACCCTTTTATTCAGCAAGGATGCGTTAAATTGATCAAAAGTTACAGTAAAGATATTTATAATGTTACAAAAGATTCCATTTCAAATAAATGAAATAGAACTTTCTATTCATCAAAGAATCCTGAAAAAATTGTGTACACAACTGTTTTTAAGCTTGATAATAATACTAAACCTTTCTTGAGCATCAAATCATCATATTAGAATGATTTCTGAAGGACCATGTGACACTGAAGACTGGAGTAATGATGCTGAAATTCAGCTTTGATCACAGGAATAAATTACAGTTTAGAATATATTCAAATAGAAAACAGTTATTTTAAATTGTCATAATATTTAACATTATTACACTTTTTTTTTAATCAAATAAATGCAGCCTTGTAAAACATCTTACCGGTCCCAAACTTTTGAACAACAGTGTATATATCACTTCTTTTTTGATTTAGAGTGGAATACGAACTAAAGGTCTATTTTGCATTGTGTTTCTCCTCTCCGTCACAGGTGCGATACGTCTCTGACTTCTTCAAAGAGCGCCCGCCCCGCCGCCAGGATGAGGAAAACGCTGAAAATGAAGACAGCGAACGCAAACCCAGCCTTCAGATCGCAGACACTGACAGGAACAATATTTACCCCTACAGCAGGCCTGTATGAGCCTGACCTTTGACCTCTGAGGGCAGACACACAGAAACCACTGGATGCTCCGCCACGTCTCGTACAGACAGCCACACACACACTGAACACTGGCACTGACTGCGCTCTCTTCCACAGGACAGCACTCACATTTCAGAGAGAGCAAGTGAATGCGTGAACTAACACTGAATATTAGATTTTATACTCCTCTCCAGATGGCTGACCGTGTTTATACCGCTTTTTGTTTTATGCACGCTCATATATGCCAAGTGCACAGATCACCTGACATCTAATGAACCCTGAGGGACTTTATTGTATTGGAGCACAAAGACGAACTTTTTCAAGGGGAACTGGACGTTTCCATGACGACCTCAAAACCACCGGTTGACATTTACTGATTAGATGTACTTCTGCTGTTGGAAGCGATTCTTTCGGCATGGGAAAGAAAGTGAACTTTTCTAAGTCATCAGAAGACAAGAGTTTACGGTTCCCTGAGTAATAAATCCAAGCAGAGAAGTGTGAACATGGAACAGATGCCAAAAAAGGTCTTTCTCACACTGGTAATTAGATGTTAAATATATATATATATATAACTGGATTATAGTGACTTTATTTTTTGATGTTAAGAAATGTTTTCCTGTGGCGGTAGGTTTAGGGACTTTATAGCCTTTTATAACCACAACAATTTGCTGTTATATCCAGACACATCTGCATAGCATGATTAATTTTTATAAAATACTACTTTATTTTAATGTTTTATTTACTAAAGACTTTAACCATGACAACTCTGCAATCTCGTGTCGATCTCGCTAGCTCTCATAATAACGCCATTTATAGTAGCCTACCACTAGCTAACCGAGGCACGTGTGTGTGTGTATGTATGTGTGTGTATATATATATATATATAATGTATAATGTTTGGTGTTTTTTTATTTTGGAAATTAATCTTACTTACCAACCTGTCCACAGTAGGTAACAAAAACATGAACTAGCTGTATATTAACAGCCGTCTGTCTCTACAATTGGGAGGATGTCGTGATAATGTTCAACGTTAGATTTCACTTCAGTTCTTAACGACGTGAAACGCTGCTCGTAGTGTTAAATCACAGCCAATCATAAAGCTGTACGCAGATTCTAAACCAATGAGGTTTCACCAAGGGGCGGGACTACCCAAAAACAAAACAAACTGACGATTCAAATGAAATTGCACCATGTTGTGCATCATGCTGAATGTTTCCACCATAGATATCTATATATCTATAGGCTTCTGGCATGTTAATAATGGTTGAAAAAAATCTATTTTTTTAACCTATGTTATTTATAGAGGAAAAACAATTCCTATTTTATTTAAACAATTTTTTCATCCCCTCTTACCTGTTTTTTTTTGTTTTATTTTTGAAAAAAGCATTATTTTTATTTCAAAGTTGTTGACAATCAATCATATAAACCCTGCTCAACAGAACCTGCTGTCTACTGTGAGCTTCTAATGCTGCAATTTTTTATGGACTCTATATTTAGTGAATATGAATTATGTGTCCCTCTTTTTTCTTCTATGTGGAACAGAGACACTCTGTGACTGGTTTAGTCACCGAAAACCATACAGCCTTAAAATAAATGAGGACTGAGCTCATAGTGACTTTCACAGTGAACGTGAAGAAGATTGTGACTCATGTTTACACTTTTGCCTATATGTAAAATACAACTATTGTTTAGTTGAATGTCCCAGAGCAATGTGGAGTATTTTTGCAGGATTGTTGTAAGTTTGTGCATATACACTACTGTCTAAAAGTTTGGGGTCAGTAAGATTTTTCATAAGTTATGTTCACCGAGGCTGCATTTAATTGATCAAAAATACAGTAAAAACTAATAACTGTTAAAATAAAAAATTAAAATAACTTTTTATGTGAATATATGTTAAAATGTATTGTTGGATTCTACTGTGATCAAAGCTGAATTTTCAGCATCATTACTCCAGTCTTCAGTTGTCACATAATCCTTCAGAAATCATCCTAATATGATGATTTGCTGCTCAAGATCAACATTTATTATTATTAATGTTGAAAACAGTTGTGCTGTTTCATATTTTTTGCGGAAACCGGGATTTTTTTTTCAGGATTTTTTGATAAATAGAAAGTTCAGAAGTACAGCATTTATTTGAAATATAAACCTTTTGTAACATTATAAATGTATTTACTGTCACTTTTGATCAATGTAATGCATCCTTGCTGGATAAAAAAAAAAAAATCTTACTGATCCCAAACATTTGAACAGTGTATTAGATAAAAATACTACATTGTTGTTTTCAAAATTGGTTGGATATGTAATACATGAGAGCATATCAACTAATGTTCATGAAGACAGTCTTCATATCAAAACCAAAAGAGTTTGATATTCACATTGGGAGGAAAAAAAGTCTAATTGGTTAAATTAAAGCTACTGAACTTTTAATTCTTTTCCTGAAAATGAATAATTGTAAACCACTTATGCTTAGAGCTAAATATTTTTTTTATCTGAACCGATTTTCCAATAATAATTTTGTAATAATTGGCATCAGTAACTTTATAAGTTTTGATTGTATAGCATATGAATGTTGCACATATAATTTTTTATTTTCTTGGTATGTTTTATATTTGTTTATACCTACAACGTTCAAAATAAAAAAAAAAGTTGTTCATCTTTCTGCTCTTGCTGTAAATGAGCTCAAAACGGAAACATGAGAAAAGTTTTGAAACTGCTCGAAGTTCACACTCCAGATGTCTTTAATACTTTTATCTTATCAGTTGGTAACACAATATTTTAACGTCCATGTTATCGGTTTGCTTGGCCAAGTATCAATATTACTTCTGCTTACACTTAGTGTTAAGGGTTTGTTCAAATCACTAACATACGTGCAGTGAAGCAACTTTTCCAAATAATGAAACTCATATGAACATGCTGTAAATACAGTAAGAATTTGATTTCATATATTTGCATGTGTCTTTGATTGGATGAACTTTTGTGAAATTCAGTCAGATGCCGTTCAGCCAAAAACTTGTCCTTATCTAACACAGAGATGATTGTACAAGGGAATCATGGGAATTTAACCAGCCGAAGTGTCACAGATAAATCCAGCTGGTTTTCATCAGAATGGTGCTCAAGGACAGCGAAGGAATCTGTTGACTTCCTTCAGCTTCAGTCACTGCATGTTTCAAACTTCTAACAAAAGCTAAATTCACATTTAATGTCCTCAAGGAAAAGTGTTCATTGTAATGCGTATGTTTAAAATCCTCTTTCATGTTGCGTGTATGAATAGGTCTGACTGGTTTCAGTCTCGATTGGCTGTTTTCATTCATTGTGTTGTGAACACGTGACGTCCTGCTACTATACAAGACGCTTTATTTACAGTTCATGTGATACAACAAAAGGTGTTTTTCCACCCAGCACACTGATTCTTGAGGAATGGGACAAAACACCCCACATTGTTTTTTTTTTTTTTGTAAAGAATCAGAGATGATCACTATACATTAACACAAACGTACCATTCAATTAGATTCTCTTTATTTTATCAAAATTTTGTTGTTGTCACTCAGTATCCCTAATATACTTGATATCCTCAGAACTTCAAATATATATGTATATATATGTGTGTGTGTATGTATATATATATATATATATATATATATATATATATACATATATACATACATACTATACCTACAAACCTTTTTGTTGTACAAATTGCAATAGCATTAGCTGAAATAATTACTTCACTTTTAAGTTTAAACTTTTAAGAGCTGGTCTTGTTTTCTGAATATTTATAGAACTAAAAAACATATTCCTTTTGTTTTGTATCAAGTATTGTGTGAATTTTTTATATATATATAATATATAGCCTATATATATATATATATAGCCTATACATACACACATATATATATTTTTTTTTTTAATCACAGGCTTCATCCTGAAATACATGTTTAGATATTGGCCCTCATTTTAAGTGGATCCTGTTAGTATCTATAACACCATAATAGAGAAGCATAAGCCGGAAACTCTAGCAAATGCTAGATTTCTCCATGAATATTTGTATGGACGTTTATTGTTGACACACATCCGAGTGACTGACAAGAAAAATTTGAGAAAATTGAAGTAGGTTCTACCAAAATGCAAATGTTAACATGTTAATCCAGAACAGTCCTATGATACATAAACCTTTAATTTTGCACTTCTGTCCGATATTCAAGAATCAGTATGAGGACACCACCCAAAATGTTTCCAGTGCTTCATTCTCAAAGCATTCTGAGCTGTATGACCTGTGTTCGACCGCCGATATTTCATGTTGCTGTCTTACATCAGTCAGATAACACTGTTTGGCCACATCCAAAACATTTGCTCATCTGTTAAATGATTTAAGAAGCACTAAATCTATCAGTGTTTGACGTCAACTCAACAACACTTCAGCTTTCACGTGTTTAATTGATTTGTTTTTCACAATTTGAGTCAATGGCATTTTGGAAAAGATAGTTAATCCATTACATTTGTCTGTGGGGTAAAGATCCCATAACTAGTTCCACATTGAGCAAACAATATGATATCAAAGGTAAACCTGACCTGACTGATTTGTTTGATTATAGCACAACCTAGTGTTTAAATCAAGCATGAACAGATTAAACAGTGTCCTATAAAGAGGCCAGATTATGCCCTTTTACAGTCTTGATTTAGTTTTTGGGCTCTACTACAATAGGTTCTCTTACGAGAGTATCTCTCGTACTGCGTAATATCTTACGCTACGGGGAAAACCTCTTTTCCACGAGATATTGAAGCAAAAAATTATCCTTAATTTTGAATTAATGTAAAACGCTGTGCAGCAGCATGCAGATAAAGGCAGGACGGCTCGCGCGCCTATTGGCTGCCCTGCGGCAAACAGCAGCAGCCTATCGAGACAGGTGCTGCGTGACATAATCCTATGGGGGCATTTCGCGCCCATTTCCTCACGTCCCGCCAGAAAAGGACGCAATTTCGCCCTATAAATATAGCTCGATAAGGCTGGTACACTGATTTTCATCTCTTCAGCGAAGCATCACGCATCGCTGGATCCGGAGTGAGAAGCCACGCCGTCTGAGAAAAAGCACACAGCGGGACGAGCCATTGAGTCTGAAGTCGCTGGCATCGCCGCATTTAGCCGCCGTACCTGCTACGCTTTCCGGCGTTATATCCTTTTCAAACTGTGTGTGTTCGCCGCTGCGACACACATTTTTTCACTGTCTGTCTCTCTCTCTGCTAAAAGAGCTGCGTCTTTTTCAAGATGCAAAGATCCTGCGGCTCGTGCCGAGCCACACTCAGCGACGGGGACCATCATGTTATCTGCGTTTCCTGCCTGGGTGAGGATCATGCGGCTCTCGCTCTCGTCGACGGCGGATGCCCTCACTGTGAGCTACTGTGCTCAGCGCGCTCCCGAGCCTTCTCCTGCCCGCCAAAGCTAGCCGGTTCGCCCGCCAGCTTCGCCGGCATCGCTCGAGTCCCTCACAAACGGACAGCGGCCGCCGTCTGCCGCCGCTTCCTCCATTGAGGTCGACGAAATAGCCCCGAGCCTTCTCCAGCCCGTGATAGCTCGCCGGTTCGCCCGCCAGCTTCACCAGCTTCACTCGAGTCGCTCGCTGACGGACAACGGCCGCCGCTTCCGCCATTAATGACGACGAGATAGCTGCATCTGTAGAGAAGGCCAGCTTCAAAACCGCGGCTAGCTTTCTTTACGTTATAAGAAAGCTACCCCGCCCCCCGTGGGCATGCGTCACCGGCGAAATGAGGAAAGAGTGTGTTTTCAGTCCCGCCGAGGCCGGGCCAATCTCTATTTCTCAAACATTTCTCAGCTCCTCTTGGTTTGAGCGGCTGAAAATGTCAATATTGCAGCAATGAGCCTGTTGTTGTATTACATGCACGCCTGCAAACAAACGCCGACGCACACAAAACTGTGATGACGCTGTTTATCCGCTCGGGCTATTTTAAGCTTTTGTCGTTTCCCCCTGTGGCTCAGTGGCGAAACCCAAAGCCTACGCACGGGAGACCCGTGTTCGAGCCCAGCTCTCGCAGCGGATAAAAATGTAGTCTCGCCGCAGCCAGACTTGCACCCAAACTTTTCACTCCCGAGAAAATGCGACTGTTCCAGTGTATTTTGCAGTAAACAAGCCGGTACCATGGCCCGCTTGCCTGCACACAAATGCCGTTTCCACGGCGACCCAGAAAAATCATGTAAGCAGTGTATTTTCTGGTATTCCGGCCACAGCCGATGGTGTTATGAGTGTATTAAAAATGCCACAGCCCAGTGTTCATTTCTACATATAAACACAGCCCGCCAAAGTGCAGGGCTCGCACAAATGAGTTCGACTCATGTCAATTGTGCATTAATTCTAGTGAATGTGCCCACAACCCAGTGCCCACAAACACTACACACTGCATGTGCCACGTTTTCTGTAAAAGAAACCAACACACATACAGTCAGCTAAGGCCCACGGTGTTTAAGTCTCGCCGCGGCCAGACTCTACCGAAACTTCTCGCTCGTTCAGTTCCAAACAATGTGACTGTTCCAGTGTATTTTGCAGTAAACAAGCTGGTACCACAGCCCGCTTGCCTGCACACAAACGCCAGCTTTAAGGCGACCCAGATAAATCCCAAAAAGACTGTATTTTCTGGAATTCCGGCCACGGCCGATGGTGTTATGAGTGTTGTAAGAATGCCCACGTCTCAGTGCCCATTCCCACACGCAGACACAGCCCGCCACAATACAGGGCTAGAA
Source organism: Gila orcuttii (assembly GCA_026230005.1). Classification (NCBI taxonomy): domain Eukaryota; kingdom Metazoa; phylum Chordata; class Actinopteri; order Cypriniformes; family Leuciscidae; genus Gila; species Gila orcuttii. Next base: position 5,538,659 of record JAPDVR010000008.1, on the reverse strand, counting down.
AAAAAAAAATCGACTCATGTCGATTGTGCAATAAATGTAGTGTACGTGCCCACAACACAGTGCCCACAAACACTACATGAAGCATGTCCCACGGTTTCTGTAAAAACGAAACCAACACATTTTCAGTTGGCGCTAGCCGACAGGGTTCTCAGTGCAGCGAGTGTGCCCGCTATCCCGCGCCCACATTCCCTCACAGACATGCCGAACCCCACGGGGCTCGTCCCGCTCGCCTTCTCTCCACAACCCGTCAGAGAGAAGCTGAGCGCGGTCGGGCTGCCCGCTGTGATCAGCACACCCCCCGCCTCGCACACTATAAACACAGTGTCTATTTCTCAGCACACCGGGGCTCTCCGGCCGCCGCTATATCACGGCCAGAGCCCAGATTTCATTCTACCTCTAGCTTTTCATGCAGATGCGTGGGCAAAGCTTCCCGGGGTATCAGAATGGGTGCTGAACACTATAAAAAGAGGCTATTCGCTGCAGTTCGCTCGACGCCCCCGCCGTTGTGCGGCGCGAGTCGAAACGACGGTAAAAAATGAAGTATCTCACCTACTTCGAGCCGAGATAGCGAAACTACTGAGCAAAGGGGCTATAGAACCTTTATCTCAGAGCGAAGGGGGTCTATCCAGCAGGTATTTTCTGGTACCGAAAAAAGACGGGGGTCTCAGACCCATTCTAGATCTGCGACGGCTGAACAGAACGCCCACGAAGCGTCAGTTCAGAATGATTACAACCAGGAAAATCCTCGCGCAAGTGCGCCAAGGAGACTGGTTCATGTCGATAGATCTGAAGGACGCTTATTTTCAAATACAAATAGCGTTACGTCACAAGCAATTCTTGAGATTCGCCTTCGAGGGCCAGGCATACCAATACAAAGTCCTGCCGTTCGGCCTGTCCCTGGCACCCCGTACTTTTACGAAGTGCATGGACGCGGCTCTCGCACCCCTGAGACTTCAGGGCATGCGAATTTTGAACTACTTGGACGATTGGCTGATTCTAGCTCGATAACAATCAGAGCTCATAGAACACAGGGCCACATTACTCGAACATCTCGAGAATCTGGGTCTCACAGTCAATTGGGCGAAGAGCTCGCTGTCTCCCAGCCAGAAAATATCTTTTCTGGGAACAGTGCTGAACTCGCTATCTATGACGGTCGGTTTCGCCTCCGGGTCGGTCTGAAATGCGTCTCAGCTTTGGAGCCTTGGAAGAAAACAGACTGGTACCAGTCAGGTGTGAGTCTGGGGACTCCCTCGAGCGTGAAGGTGGTGTCCACGGACGCCTCCACCTCGGGATGGGGAGCGCTGCTCGAGGGCAGACCGTTCTTTGGCCAGTGGTCAGAACGGGAAAAGCTCCTACATATAAACTGTCTGGAAATGATGGCAGTCGACAACGCGCTGCGGCGCTTCTGTCCCCAGATAAGGGGTCACCACGTCTTGGTCCGGTCGGACAACATGTCAGTGGTGGCGTACATAAATCGTCAGGGCGGCATCAAGTCCCGAAACCTTTACAGGCTAAACCTTTACAGCCTTTACCTCCTGGTCTGGGCTCAGCACAACCTGCTTTCACTGAGAGCAGAGCACGTCCCTGGTCACCTGAATCTGGGACCAGACAGGCTGTCCAGAGACAATGTCCCAGTAGGGGAATGGTCGCTGCACCCGCAGACGATCCAACTGCTGTGGGAGACATTCGGCAGAGCGCAGGTGGACCTGTTCGCGTCCAACGAGAACGCTCACTGTCCGAAATATTTCTCCAAGAGCAAGGATGTGCTGGCCTACGTTTGGCCCCGCTGTCCCCTCTATGCTTTCCCCCCCATCTCGCTCCTGCCTCAAGTGCTGGAACGGATCAGGGAAAATGGATGCCCAGTGCTGCTTGTGGCTCCGCTCTGGACAAACCAGGCTTGGTTTCCAGTCCTGATGCAGCTGACCAGCACTGCCCCGTGGCCAATACCATTGAGGAGAGACCTCCTCTCCCAGGCCAAGGGCTCGATTTGGCATCCTCGCACCCAGCTATGGTCCCTGCACGCATGGGCCATCAACTGGTACCCGCTATCCTCCCGGAGGGAGTGCTAAACACGATCATGCAGGCTACTCCTAGAAATGGTCTGTGTTCTCTGCCTGGTGTCAAGCTCAGGGCTTTTCACCCGTAGACTGCGGGGTCACGGAAGTGCTTTCCTTCCTTCAAGAGCTGCTGGATAAGGGCAGAACCCGATCCACGCTCAAAGTGTACGTGGCGGCTATAGCAGCGTTTACAAAACCTGTGTCTGGCCAGTCACTGGGGAAGAACGACCTAGTCGTGCGATTCCTCAAGGGAGCTCGGAGGTTGAACCCTCCTAGACCTCCTTCAGTCCCGGTGTGGGACCTTTCTACAGTTTTGGAAGCCATGAAAGGTGCCCCGTTCGAGCCAATCCATTTGTCAGACATGAAGCATCTGTCTTTCAAAACGATGTTTCTTTTGGCTCTCGCTTCAGTGAAGCGCGTAGGGGACTTACAAGCGCTTTCAGTAAGCGCATCATGTATGGAGTTTGGGCGTAATGACTCAAAAGTCATACTCAAACCGAGGCACGGGTACGTGCCCAAATCCCTCAACACACCATTCAGAGCCCAGGTGATTTCCCTGTGCGCTCTCTCGGTTCAAGATGAGGAGGAGGATGCGAGTCTCCTTTGCCCTGTCAGGGCACTGAGAGCTTATGTGTCCCGCTCGTCTGACTTCAGGCAGACCGAGCAGCTCTTCGTTTTGTTTGGCGGACGTTCCAAGGGACTGGCCGCATCAAAACAGAGCCTATCCAGATGGATAGTCGATGCCATAGCACTGGCTTACACTTCTAAGGGCCTGCAGTGTCCTTTGGGTGTCAGAGCGCACTCCACGAGAGGCGTGGCCTCGTCGTGGGCATGGTATAGTGGCGTTACCTTGCAAGATATCTGTACGGCTGCGGGCTGGGCCTCGCCGGCTACATTTATAAGGTTTTATAACCTAGAGTTTCCGCCTTACAAGCCAAGCTTCTGTCGGTATAGAATTCAGTGTTATCTGCCCCGCTGTGCCGGCCCAGATGCTGAGTTTTGCTTGTGCATCGCTCACTGAGCGATAACACGGCTCGATGGGTGTTGAATAACCCGTAATCTTAACCAGTTCAGGCTGAACACGTTCACCCTGTCTGTGTGAAACACTATTAACATAACTAGCCCCTATAGGATGCTATTTCATGGGGAATGATGCTTGCAGCCTCTCTTCTCCGACTCTCTGTGAGTCTATGGTGATTATGCACTACATGAGCCCCGGGCTACTGCCCTTGGGACTTTGGTGTCGGATCCCAGTACGCACGGCGTTTTGCATTGTGTTCCCCATAGCGTAAGATATTACGCAGTACGAGAGATACTCTCGTAAGACAACGTACTCGGTTACTAACGTAACCTCGGTTCTCTCTAGAGAGGGAACGAGTACTGCGTATCTTGCCGTGCATACACAGCTCTGGATCGCTTCGGCGATGAAAACCAGTGTACCAGCCTTATCGAGCGATATTTATTGGGCGAAATTGCGCCCTTTTCTGGCGGGACGTGACGAAATGGGCGCGAAATGCCCCCATAGGATTATGTCACGCAGCACCTCTCTCGATAGGCTGCTGCTGTTTGCCGCAGGGCAGCCAATAGGCGCGCGAGCCGTCCTGCCTATATCTGCATGCTGCTGCACAGCGTTTTACATTAATTCAAAATTAAGGATAATTTTTTGCTTCAATATCTCGTGGAAAAGAGGTTTTCCCCGTAGCGTAAGATATTACGCAGTACTCGTTCCCTCTCTAGAGAGAACCGAGGTTACGTTAGTAACCGAGTACGTTTTCATGTTTGAATGTTCAAAAACATTATTTTTTTAACATTTGACATTGTTGCAGCTTCTCTCTTCCCAGGCTGCCAGTAACGCTCCTGGCCGTCTCTATGAAGCCCCTCCTTCTGAAAAGCACAATGTGCTCTGATTGGTTGGCTGGATTAGTGTGTTGTGATTGGTCAGTCGCTTCAAGCATGTTTTTGGAAATGTCCTTCCCCTTACCATAACCTCGAGTTTCAACAACAAACACACTATGATGGCCTTGTCCACACTAATACGTTGAAAACATCTTTTTCTCTCGGTTTTGGCCTTCCGTCCACACTGAGACGGCGTTTTTGAAAACACACTCTCAAGTGAATAGATTTGAAAATTTTGTTTTCGCGTTGTAGTGTGGTGGACTGAGATTAACGGAGGTATTCGAAACCAAGGCATTTTTAGTCATGTGGCTCATATTGCACCAATAGATGTCTATATGCCTGTATTGTGCCTGTTATGAGCTATTCACTTTCACACTGTTGCTTAAAAATATGTTTCTTTATACACTCTTCATATCATAGTCCAGCAAAGATGACAGAAAATTCTCTCGCTTTTGTGTTTTAGACCGAACATATAACGGTGAGTGAGAGCGACCTGGACGCATTAAGTTAGTGAATGGTGAGATATTTTGCTAAATAAAATTATCCTGCTAGAAGAATAGCATGAGAACTTTATTATGTATTTTCCGTCTGTATAATCTAAGAAAGCGTTTATGTTTTTCACATGCTCAATAAGGTTAATTTGGCGTTTTCCGACGTTTCAGTCCGGATGTGGTACTTTTGGAAAACTCTAGTAGTGTGGACGGAGAGCGTTTTGAATTGAAAATGTCGTTTTCAGATGTATCCGAATTAATGTAGACGTAGACTAACTCATTCAACCAGGCCCCGCCCCTTTATTTAGCGTTTTTTTACCTTGGGCAGGAATTATTTAAATGAGGAATATTGTGAGGTGTTCGTTCCCGGAAGAAAACTCAAGACTACAATGGAGGCGCTTCAGGGAGTTCAGAAACACTGACACTGATACAGGTGAAACTCGAAAAATTATAATATCGTGCAAAAGTTAATTTATTTCAGTAATTCAATTTAAAAGGTGAAACTAATATACTGTATATGCTCATTACATGCAAAGTGAGATATTTCAAGCCTTTTTTTTGTTATAATTTTGATGATTATGGCTTACAGCTCTGAAAACCTTTTCACAATATTCTAATTTTGAATTTGGGGTTTTCATAAGCTGTAAGCCATAATCATCAAAATTATAACAAATAAAGGCTTGAAATATCTCACTTTGCATGTAATGAGTCTATATAATATATTAGTTTCCCCTTTTAAGTTGAATTACTGAAATAAATTAACTTTTGCACGATATTCTAATTTTTTCGAGTTTCACCTGTATAGAGAATAACTCCCGCTGGAGGGACTGTGTAACTTTGATCATCTTTTTCATGCTCAAACAGCAACATTACACACTGAAGAAATGTGAAAATGTAAAAAAATGCGTAATAGATTTTCTTTAAAATTCTCAAATGTGTTGTTACATTTAAATAAGGGTTAAAAAATATAATCGATCTGTACTTGACAACAACTAGGTATTCCAGTGAAAGGATGACAAATGCATTTGTTTAATAAAATGATATTTTAATCTAAATTTGTGTCCATAATATTTCTTTATTACGTGTTAATTATCCATATTAAAAAGCAATAAGGCACTCGATGTCGTGCTGTATTGTGAATATAAACACACTAACAACATCCTTTAACCATGATTATATTCACAATACAGCACAGCCTCACAAACCTTATTGCTTAATTCAGTGTCATAAAGTGAGTTTTCATGTATGAACAACAGAAGCTGATATATTACAAGCAAAAACAGCATTATTCCTCTTTGAATACTGTGTGAAACTAATGCTATATTCACTCAAAAATGACAGTTTTATTAAAGTCAGGGGAAACAATGCAATGACTTTAGGGTGTTTTGAACCCTTTACTGACAGTTAAAAGCTTTTTGGGGAAAAGTGAAATGGTGGTAAAACAGGAACACCTTAATGTTCACTTGTCTAGAAGTTTCCATGTCTTTGTTTTTGAACTCGTTTTGACAAACTTGGCAATAAAAGCATCTCAGTCCATTTCAGTGTGGGAGATGATACGGAGAAATTCGTATCCTGACTCCGTATGCCTGTCACGCTGAAAGACAAAATAAGCACAGGAGGATTACACAACAGAAAGAGAATATTATCTTAAGTTATTGTGCACTTTAGCATGGCTGGGTATGTTAAGAGGAAGACTGTAGACACAGGTGAGGATTCTGGTTGGATTTATGCGATTTGATTTTCTGCAATATTTTACAGTTACCATGCTTTTAGGAAACTAATAGCACCTAAAATCATAAACATGGAATTTGTAGAACTAGTGCAAAGTGCCCGTGCAAAATCAGTTTTTGTGTGTGTGTTTTTAGTAATTGTTGGTTTGGTGTGTTTGAGTGCTATTGTTACAATTAAACAGCAAAAATTAAGTGACATTTTTATTTGTGCATGGTAGAAAGAAAATACTTATACTGACATAATGACATACAATAAATATGGAAAATTGAACTACATGATTAAGGGAGCAGCTACACAGTGAACTCCGAGAAAACGCTACGCTTGAGCAAGCAGTTTGTGAATAGGCTACTACAAATGATGGCCGTGAAAGAGACTGCGAACGCATTGAATAGAATATGTTTAGTTGGTGAAGCATAGGCTACTATTAAACAGTAGCGATAACGTTAAGCGCACCAGAATTAAATATAATATTCAGAAGTAAACAGCGTAGCTGACTTACAGATTCAGTTAACATCCACAAATGAATAAGCGCAACGATTCAGGGAGCAGCGACACAGTGAACTCCGAAAAAACTCAGAATTTGTGAATAGGCTACTACAAATGATGGCCGTGAATAAAATATAATATTCAGAAGTAAACAGTGTAGCTGACTTAATGTTTAGCCAAAGAACGTATATTCTTCTATACTCTTTGGTTTAGCTGACAGAGTAGGCTATTTATGTCAGAATGTTTATTTTTAAACCACAACCCTCTAATGCAGGGGTGTCAAACTCAGTTCCTGGAGGGCCACAGCCCTGCAGAGTTTAGCTTCAACCCTAATTAAACACACCTGATCAGTTAATCAAGTCCTTCAGGCTTATTTGAAAACGGCAGGTGTGTGTGTGTTGCAGCAGGGTTGGAACAAAACTGTGTAGGGCTGTGGCCCTCCAGGAACTGAGTTTGGTGCTCTAATGTCAGAATGTTTTTTTTTAAACCACAACCTTCTAAGTGCTTCTTTTACCGATATTTTTGCATTTCTAATCCAAACAACCTCAAACTTGGCACTGCATTTACTCGTGCCCGTAGCAAGACACCTGTCAAGTTTGAAATCCATCGGACTAACGGTTCGAGAGATATGCGATTAACAGACACACAGACAGACAGACAGACGTCCCTGTAATTTATATATATATATATATATATATATATATATATATATATATAGGCTATTAATAAGTAAACAGCGTAGCTTTAAATAAACATATTAAACATTTACGCAGTTAATCTGTTTTGCAGTTCCTGCCTCTGTTGTTTTCGGTTGCAAATTGCTGTTCACAGGCTTGCAGTGCTTTTGGCCGCATTTGTGCGCAAAAACCGTGCCAAAAGTATAAGCGCGGAAAAATGAAAGTTTGAAGAATACAGATCCTATTTATTTTGCATTAGCATGAAGCTGCAGCTTCAAAATGCATAAATTACACTTACGAATAACAGTTCAATGCTGCAAATATTTTTTTCTTACACTTGAAGGGCGATTTACACCTTTACAAATCTTCTCTTGCACATGCAAATTTAATTTACGCTTGCAATCTTATGTACGCTTTCACAAATCTTATCCTGTGCATGCGATTCTTTATGTCATCATTTTACCTTCATAGATTTGCTGTCACACGATCGGTAAGAGGATTACTATACTCGTTAAGCTCGTTAAAGCCTGCTATATACTGTTGAATAGGCAGGGCAACTATTTAACATAGCATATTAAACATCACATAGTTAACATAGCACATTAAACATCACATAGTTAACATATACATGCTAACTTCAGCGCGCATGACACATAACGTTAATAGCATTTACTACAAATGATGGCCGTGAAAGAGACTGCGAACGCATTAAATATAATATTAAGAAGTAAACAGCGTAGCTGACTTACAGATTCAGTTAACAAATGAATAAGCGCGACGATTCAGGGAGCAAATCTGCTTTCTTCGTCCCTCTGTCTCTGGTCCTGCGCTGTGCTCACTCAGTGTGCAGTGTGAGAGGGGGAGTGGCCAGCGGCTAGAGCGGCAAAAGCCAATGTGTGCTTCTTTTAGCGATATATTTAGCGATATCTTTTGCATTTCTAATCCAAACAACGTCAAACTCGGCACTGCACTTACTCGTGCCCGTAGCAAGACATCTGTCAAGTTTGAGATCCATCGAACTAACGGTTCGAGAGATATGCGATTAACAGACAGACAGACAGACACACACACACACACACACACACACACACACACACACACACACACACACACACACACACACACACACACACACACACAGACAGACAGACAGACAGACAGACAGACAGACAGACAGACGTTCCTGACACACACACAGACGTTCCTGACACACACACACACACACACACACACACACACACACACACACACACACACACACACACACTCACAGACAGACAGACGTTCCTGTAATTTATAGATAGATGTTACATCAAGTAAACATATTTTTTAAGAAGCAATTTTCTTGAAGTGATGATTTCGCTCATATTGCAAATGCATTATATTCTATTTCATAATAACAACCAAATTAAAATTAGCATTTAATCAAAGCGGCTTTTCAATATTTGATTAAAGAGTAATATATATTGATCCCATCAATTCCTGATGGATTAGACACCCCCCCCCCCATAATAATAAGATTTATAAAAATGTATTTATTTTTTGTTGAAGTTGGACAAATTAACAAAAAATGCAAAAAAGTTTACAATTCTTAAATGCATCAAAGTATATATTATTAAAATGATATGTAAAAAATAAAATAAAAATAGTTTATTATATTAAATAAAAGTAAAACAATTATAAAATAAAACAATTTAAAATATATTAATATATAAAAATTTGTATATATACTTGAAATAAATAAAAATTAGTAATATATACTACACACACATAAGGTTGAATATATATTAAGGTTTTATATATTATATACATATATAGTTTGTAATAGTGAAGTTTGAGTGGCAGCTCACCAGACTATTCAGCTTGTTTTCTAATTGGCTGACAGATCTGTCAGACAGCTGATTGGCTGATTACACCCGGCGTGTGAAAGATGCGGTTCGCTCAGAGTTCGGCTCGAGGGCCACGAGGACGGATGAAGGGCTTCTGACAAGGCACCTGATGCCCAGGCCCGAGCGTTCAGGGGCCGACCCGGTGCATTCTGGGACTGGCCCCGTGCATTCTGGGAAGGGCGGGCTGGGGAGGGGTAGCGGCTGTCTTTCACTAGTCTCACTCCATGGGAAGGAGTGGGTCCTGTGAGGGAAACCAGACGTCAAGGTGTATATAAAGATTCAGCACTAAAAATGAATTGCAGGAATTGGAAAAACCATTTGGAGCTGAGAGAGAGATGAGATCACAGATGAGTGGAAAACCATCCCCCTGCCGCCCACGTTTACTGTAAGCGGGAACAACATGAGTCAGGACTTACCTAGTGTTTGAGAGCGGGAGACGGGCCGCGGGCAGAGGAGGACAGGGGTGCAGGAGAGCCAGGAGAGAGTGATTCATGGGACGCTGAAGGAGAAGGAGATCTCACTTTCTCCTGAAACACACAGTAAAAGAGTTGAACCACAAACTTCTCTTTACTGTTTATTTAGAACAACATTCGATATGTAGGGCCCTATAAAATATGTTTTATTTTTTCCAAATTCAGTGTTTTCTGTTTTAATTTTTCTGGATAATAAATGTATTAATCAAAAAGGACATCTAATCAATTGGATTCACAACATTTGAACAATGTAAAAACGATTAACAAACTTAGCAAAAATAGTACCCTATGAAATGTGTTTTGTTGTTTTATTTTTTCCAAATTCAATGCCTTCCATTTTATTTTTTCTGGATCAAATTTTTAACGATTTGATTAAATTCTACTAATAAAAAAGAATGTATAATCAATGGAATTCATACAACTTTAATAACAACAACAAAATGTAACAATAATAACTATTAAAGTTTTTCCCCCCCAGAAATTCTGTGTTGTCGGTTTAAATTTTTCCGGATTCTGTGTTTCATGATTTAATACAAATTTATAATCCAAAAAAGAGGTAATCAAATGAATGCATAAAACTTTAACAATTTAATTCATCTTTTAAAATGTAATTAAATTAAATTTGAGCAATTACTTACATTATTTTGGCAAACAAAGTGCTGCGCAACAAATGCATTTTAAATTAAAACATGAATGACAAATTGTGATATTGTGTGATATTCCTTAAAAAAATAAAGCTATATTAGATCTCATTAAACGACAAATTAAACACAATGTACTATTTAAATCGATTGCTGTCCCTCCCACTTTTTAAAGCAAAGTTACGCCACTGCTCAGATTTAATCACTCTGTGTTCTGAAGATGAAGGGTGAGTAATTAATAAGTAATAAGTGAACTATCCCTTTAATATTCACAGTCCACATCGCAATTTGATTAAGTGTAAGGCTCCACTTTTGATTTATTTATAAAAATTTTGCCAAATTCCATGACATTTCGCAGTGAATTTGCATTTTCACAGGGCCCTAGATATGCTTGAAAAAGCATAATTTACATGAAAAGGACCTAGTTAAACCTCAAACACTTCAGACCCTATCTTGTGGGAAGTTTTAGTATGAGATAATTCCTCATGATCCAGTACCTGAGTGGGGCTCTTGCAGACTCCAGGAGAGCGTGGCTGAGATCGAGGTGAAGAAGACGCTTCCCGGGACGGGTTCTTCCGGAGGACCGGAGAGATGTTCAACCCGTTCCCTTCAGTCGACCTGGGAGAGACTCCTGCGGGAGACACACTCTTCTGCAAACACAGACGCTCACAAACGTCAAATCACATCACACTTCCTTAAACAAATCAATAGCAACTGTTTGCTCATGCAAATGTCATCTAGATATGACTCAGGTGCCTCCTTTAATATGATTTTATTGACATAATATAATTTAAAGCTTAAACAGACAAATGATGCAGAACAATTCATGTGCCAAAATGCTTTCTTAAATTGTTGGCTAAATACAAACCCCTTGTATGAACAGTTTAGAGATGCGTACACTAACAAACATAAATTCTGATCATATTTATTTTCAAAGGTTTCTTGTTAAATTTTGGCAAGTCTTTACAAGATCTGGAGCCAAGGCTTTTTTAATATAAAAAAATAGCTTGAAGCTTGATTTATTTACTTTAACTTTATTGGTTAATTACATTTTGTATTTAAATTTTTGATGATGCTGTTCACCAGGTAAAAATACTGTGAACTCATCCTTTGCTGCTAATGTAAACTAATGTTGTTTTAGAGAAACCTTCAACAAATATTATGTATAATTATTGAAGGGAGTTTTCTATTTATAGTATGTTGCAGGCATTTGATGCAATAAGCATGTACAATGGTCTTGGTTAGATTATTTTGATGAATGACTAACTTAGCAATACTAATAATTTTTTTATTTAGGAAGAACTAAAATAAAGTGATTATAAAACCGATTAAAGCTGCAAATGTATGACAGCTGATCTGGGCCATTTTAAAAAATCTAATTCATATGCCAAATGAAGCCTTTATGACTCAAATCTACGATTTATGAACGTGGTTACATTGTATCACAACGGTCATTAATAATTCATTAAAAACATCATATAATGTTTGATCAATGGTTTTTGTACTTTCAAATAAGAAAGTGCACAAAAATACATGAGTCAAAGCATCATGACATTTCTAACTATTTAAAGTATAGAACTAATGATCTATCAAATATTATATGATGTAATAAAGTTTGTTAATATTACTTAAGTAAGATACCAGGTACATAAATCAAAAACTCATAAAGGCTTAAATTTTTTTAACATAAACATTCATGAACTCTGATGAGGTCACAGAAATACTGGAAGCGACCAATGACGTGTTGTGCTTTGGAATGTTCATTAACATTGACCAATCAGCTGTAGGCTACTCTTCAGCAACTGAATGGATGAATAACTACATATCCAACTTTACTAGGAGAAAATGTTGGTGCACCGTTGACATCCATTGTAGACGGTGTATATTGCAAGAATGAGAAAGAAAGTAACTGTATTCACACCTCTTTAGTGCTGTCTCTTCTCAGACCGTCTTCATTTTTACCGCCACTCTCCTGCAGGAAAGACACATGATCAGACCCACCCAATCATGAGCTCATAATAATAAAAATCACTGTAATATCTCAATTGTCTCAAATGGAGACTTTGCTCAAATCTCTTGCTTCTTAGATGTTTCTCCCAACTCCAGTTAAGACCTCACGTGTGTCTCCTCTAGAGTTTCAGAAGAACTTTTTTAAACTGCGCTCAGATTTGCCAAGATACCAAAGATTTCAATCAGGGTTATTATTGTAAATTAGAGCTAAAACTATTAAAAGCATCTTTGTTAACTGAAATAAAGCTAAAATAAAATTTAAACAATAGATTTAAATGAGAATTAGGGTTGATATGTTTTTGAATTAGCTTTGATTTTTATATTTTCAGTTTTGTTTTTAATTTTAGTTAAAATACAAACTTAAGTGACTATCTGAAATAAGTTTAAGATGAAGCACTGAAATAATGAACAAAAATTTTTTTTAAAAATTAAACCAATAGTAATGTAAAAAAAAGAACAAAAATGACAAAACGCACATTACAAAAATTACTAATTTTTTTACTAAAATTAAAAAGAAAACTGAAAATATAAAAATCACAGCTAATTCAAAATATAAATAAAAACTATATTAGTATATGAATAGACTGATCTCAATAGGAATTCAAACATTTCTCATCAAATTTCAAAATTGAATTCCGGATCTTAATAGCTCTACACTCTTACTGTACAACAGCTATTGACTCATTTGTGTCTTAAATACACTCACCTAAAGGATTATTAGGAACACCTGTTCAATTTCTCATTAATGCAATTATCTAATCAACCAATCACATGGCAGTTGCTTCAATGCATCTAGGGGTGTGGTCCTGGTCAAGACAATCTCCTGAACTCCAAACTGAATGTCAGAATGGGAAAGAAAGGTGATTTAAGCAATTTTGAGCGTGGCATGGTTGTTGGTGCCAGACGGGCCGGTCTGAGTATTTCACAATCTGCTCAGTTACTGGGATTTTCACGCACAACCATTTCTAGGGTTTACAAAGAATGGTGTGAAAAGGGAAAAACATCCAGTATGCGGCAGTCCTGTGGGCGAAAATGCCTTGTTGATGCTTGAGGTCAGAGGAGAATGGGCCGACTGATTCAAGCTGATAGAAGAGCAACTTTGACTGAAATAACCGCTCGTTACAACCGAGGTATGCAGCAAAGCATTTGTGAAGCCACAACACGCACAACCTTGAGGCGGATGGGCTACAACAGCAGAAGACCCCACCGGGTACCACTCATCTCCACTACAAATAGGAAAAAGAGGCTACAATTTGCAAGAGCTCACCAAAATTGGACAGTTGAAGACTGGAAAAATGTTGCCTGGTCTGATGAGTCTCGATTTCTGTTGACACATTCAGATGGTAGAAGTCAGAATTTGGCGTAAACAGAATAAGAACATGGATCCATCATGCCTTGTTACCACTGTGCAGGCTGGTGGTGATGGTGTAATGGTGTGGGGGATGTTGTCTTGGCACACTTTAGGCCCCTTAGTGCCAATTGGGTATCGTTTAAATGCCACGGCCTACCTGAGCATTGTTTCTGACCACGTCCATCCCTTTATGGCCACCATGTACCCATCCTCTGATGGCTACTTCCAGCAGGATAATGCACCATGTCACAAAGCTCGAATCGTTTCAAATTGGTTTCTTGAACATGACAATGAGTTCACTGTACTAAAATGGCCCCCACAGTCACCAGATCTCAACCCAATAGAGTATCTTTGGGATGTGGTGGAACGGGAGCTTCGTGCCCTGGTTGTGCATCCCACAAATCTCCATCAACTGCAAGATGCTATCCTATCAATATGGGCCAACATTTGTAAAGAATGCTTTCAGGACCTTGTTGAATCAATGCCACATAGAATTAAGGCAGTTCTGAAGGTGAAAGGGGGTCAAACACAGTATTAGTATGGTGTTCCTAATAATCCTTTAGGTGAGTGTAAATAAATAACTGAAAGCTGCATTATGCCTCCCAAGCTATAAAACATTCCTCTGGTTTGGTGAGTGAATGCACAAGTCAGTCTTCAAGGATAAAATGATATCAAGTTGAATAAATGATGAGCATTAATATTCAAATCGCAGTCGGCATGTCATTTAGTTGAATATGAAAGTACAAGCGAAAATCACACAGACTTCAGGATGAACTCAAATGCGTCTTAAAAACTGCTAACCGAGGAAATAGCATGTTTCACTCACCCGCCGTGTTCGTCCCGCGCCGGTCTGGTCTGAGCCGCCCCGTTTACTGTCCACATCAGCGTGAGAGGAGGAGGAAGAGGAGGAGGAGGGAGGAGGAAGACCCAGACGCAGTCCTGCAGAGCGATGGCCCACCGGAGAGCCACTGCCACTCTGAAACACACACACCGTAATCTCACACTACTGTATGTGCTCAATATAACCTCAATCTAACATGAACGGGACATATCAACCCTACTTCTCATCAGGACCACAGGAATATATCTTTTCAATACATATCAACTGGAACAGAGCTTAAATATCAGTGGTATGTACGTGTATATATATAACAACACAAAAAATGGTGAATTAATTAAACATAATACATTAAAAATTAATACATTTATATTTTATTCATATATGCACTGTTTTATTTTTACATTTGACTATTCAATTTCTGTACTATTTCTAACTACTACTAACTAATTTGTTTAAGTCATATTTTAGTAATATTGTATTAGTCCTGTTGTTTGTAATAAGCTTTTTTGTTCTTATTTTTAATAGCAAAAATAAAATAAAACGACAAAAATATGTATGTGATTTATATCGTTATCATGAAATAAGGTTTTGCTCATATCCCTACCCTATACCTCAGAATATGAAACATTTGCATAAACATTATAGCAAAATACCTCTACCTGTTAGAGATTTACATAAACCATTTTTTATGGTTATTATGAGTGATTTCATATATCAATATGGATATTTTGAATATATTTATACTGTATCACATGAGTTTAGTCAATTTCATACATAATATATATGCATGAATAACCATTATTTTTTCTGAATTACAATAAGAAGGAAGGGGTTGTTTGGTCCTAGACAGTTTTTTGACCCTTGAAATCTTAAAAAATCATATTTAATTTGAAGCTTAAATGCAAAAAGATCCTAGGCCTGTTTTTTGTTTTTGTAACCTGACAAATGAAAAGTAAAATGTTATACTGTAAGTTTATGGATAATCATTTATGCACAACTTCTGTGAAAATGGAAAACACCACCATTATATTATCGGTTGATAATATTTTTTTTACGGTTGGACGGTATATACTATTATAACACTCAGTTCTAGAAGCAAATAAAACATAATAATAATGAAAAACAATAAAAACTACTTCCATGATGATCACATCTAATGCATGGCCTTAATCATTTTTACTTCTATTCATAGATGCTATATACAAAAATCCAATCCAACATATAAAATCCAATCAGCAGTGCAATCCTTACAGAAAACAAGACCATGCAAACACACTTCACTAATGGGAGGAGGATGAAAACTCAGGCTTTAATACTCACCCTGTTTGGGGCTCCATCTACAGAAATAAAGAGAGACAGGCTCATTGAGATAAGATGATCCTGTTATATTGAGCATTTGCAATACATTACAGAAATATTCCAGATTCATTTCAACCTATTGTCTATGGATCAAATCTGTGGCATGCTGTCGCTTACAACGGACATTCAAAAAACAAGCAAAAATCACATTTACAGTATTGCATGTACAATGGAAGTCTATGGGGCTTTCCAGAAGGTTTAAAGGGGTCATCGGATGCCCATTTTCCACAAGTTGGTATGATTCTTTAGGGTCTTCATGTAAAGTGTGTAACATACTTTGGTTTAAATTCCTCAATGGTTGTGTAAAACAAAACCATTTTTACCTCCTCAAAAACAGCTCTGTTCAGTATACAAATGGCTGTGGGCGAAATATGCTAATACGGGAAATATGCTAATACAGGACAGTTCGTCAGTGGTCGTGGGCGGAGCATGAGCAATATGACATCACATTCCTCAGAAAATCCAAATGGCTTGATTATTGAGAGTGTTTAGGCTTTTTGAGGATTAAAAAAAAAAGAAGTGAATGGATTTTTTCTCGTTGTATGGTGGTTTTGTCCACACACTGCAAAGACACATTTATATGCAAACACCATATAAAAGTGAATTTTGCATCCGATGACCCCTTTAAAAAGAAGAAATGAAAAACGTATATTTTAAATGAATACTTCTGCAAAATGTAGCTATTTGAGTTTTGAGTTTTGAGTTTTCTAAATTATCCTTTTTGAGGTGGAGGAAAATTTGTTCTATGTAAACAGTGTCCATGTCCGATTATACATAATTCCTTATCATATAGTAAGAAAACAGTGGTGAGGCCTCATGGGATAGTAGTGACAGTAATTTTGCATTAAAAAAGTTAAGTAAGAAATACTACCATAATTACTACTATTATAATAATAAAACATTACTTTTATCATAATGCACTAATGAAAATAACCCAGAATACTCCTTGTAGTCATTCTTCTTCTGATTCCATTAGCGTTTCATTAAATAGTTCTTGTGTGAATTTCTACATGTGACAGGATTCTCACGCACCTCTGGAGTCCAGGTGCTCGGGGTGAGTGATGTCATCTTTAGGCGCCAGGTGCGGGGGGAACGGGAAGGCCCCGGGAAGAGCCATGAGGCTGGCACCCGCTCCCAGGGTCAGTCCCGAGGGGTGTGGCGTCAGAGGGAAGCCCGGGGCATGATGGGATAGATGCTGGAACTGCTGTTGCTAGACGGGGGAGAGGAGAATGACAAGCTAATGTAAAACGTGACATTTTCATTTTGGAAAAAAAAGCCTGTTTTTTATTGTTGTGGAATCCATGATACACTTTTTCACAATTCTTTGTTGAATTGAATGCTTTTATTTAAAATAGAAGTATTCATTAAAGCATTTATTTAAAATAGAATTTTTTTGTAACATTATAAATGTCTTTACTGTCACTCTTGATCAATTTAATAAAACAACAACTAACTTTAACTTTTGAATGGTAGTGTATCACAGTTTGCACAACAATATGAAGCTGCACAACTGTATTCAAAGGCAAATTCCAAATGTTCTATTGTTTTAAGCCAATTATAAATCTCATCAAGTGGTTTAAAGTATTTTCACATTTATTTCAAAATAATAACTAAAGGCAGTAACAATTTAAACATATTTTATTTGTGAACTGATGTTCAGCTGTTCTTTTTAATAGTACACTTATTTTCGGTTTATCAGTCATTAAGCTCTGTAAACTCAAAAGGCGGACAAAGTTCCTTACTTGAGTGAAAGTACAGATACTACTGGTCAAATATTACTCCATTACAAGTAAAAGTTGTAAAGACCGATTTTTACTTAAGTAAAAGTACAGAAGTACTCGTTTTTAAAAGTACTCAAGAATCGAAAGTAAACAGTAAATGTCAATGCATTGTTTTATTATTATTGCATTGTTGTATGTTATTCTTACAGTATCATATGCCTCTGAATCTATGCCTTCCAAGTGCCTACCCTCATATCAATATCACATTATTTCTAGAACGCAGTTCCAGTAGTGGGATTGAATGTGAGATTGGATAAGTGCACTCAATAATGTCCACAATGGTTTCGGACACACAAATGGCTGTCCCTCAAATAATGCCCTATTTAAAGTTTTGGTTTTAAGTAAGAATATTTTAGCATTACTGTTAT